>JAQMRL010000044.1:600000-865870 GCA_035578175.1 Catonia carolina
TATATAATTATACATACAACACATACATATACACATCTTATGGTATAACATCCCAGATTTCCACAAGAAAATCGGGTAATTTTCTATTTTTCAGTTTGAGTGAGAAACACATTTCAGAGTTCTGGTTTCCGAGTGTACGTAACTCAGTTAAGACTGATAACAATTTCGCGAAAATTGGTGTGGATCTTGGCCTGACTCTATTGTCGACGTATGACTTGAGTGCTTCCAAGTAAATTTCTTGTATCTTCTCCACTCTCCAACCTTCAATTAATGATGGCCGTTCTAGAAAAACAAAGAAATTAATTATGAAAACATTTTCAAATAAATTTTGTTGATTGAAAACCATACTAGAAAGCTCATATAGTAAGTCTCAAAAATGTCATGACCGGGCTTCTGTCGGATACAATACCACATTTCTCTTTCAAAAACATTCATTATAACATCTATAAAAACTCATTTTTGTGAATTTTCATAGCTTCATCAATTTTCATAATTATTAGATGAATATACACTGACTATAGTATACACATGTCAAAAGGTTGATCTCTTAATGAGTAGGCTATCTGATTCCTGACACTGTTAACAAATAATACATCTAAACAATTATTTATAGGTACATAAATAAAGAAACTTTACCATAGAATTTAAATTTTTGTTACGAGACTTAAAAAATTCTAGTAGAACTTTAAAAATAATAAAACTGCAAAATATTGGAAATTCTACAGTGTGAAAACAGCTTTAATATCCTTTTTTAGCTGTAAAAACTAAAAATGATAAACTTTTCACAACAGGATTGAAATTTTTTGTGAGGATACGCAAAAAATTTGATGTACAGCTTTAAAAACAATGAAACTGAAAACCCGTATCCTGTGTGACAACAGCTGAAATATCCTTTTATAGCTGTAAATGAAAATTAATGAATCTAAAAATCCACAAGAACTGTTTATTGAAAATTGATTTCAATTTTTGAAATGTCGATTTCAAATTTTTGTAAAATGGACATAAGACCCCCAGTCAGAAAAACTACAAAACAAAAAATTAGAATAAATAAAATTTTGTGGGTGGCATGCCACTCAAAAAAGTAAAGCACATAATTTTGTATAATTTTTTTCATGTCAAAGATGGGAATTAAAAACTGTTGCATTGGGTCCAGAGGGAGAAGATTAATTCATAAATTTCATAATTAAATTTCGAGGTCATAGTGGACTTAAAAATTTCACTGTATACAGTAAATTTCATTGTATTCAGGGTAATACCTACTTCAAATTATTTCATTTACTACATCCCAAGGAAAGAGTTTTTTTTACTAAAAAACAGTTGTTTTAGCCCTCTGAGGGTAGCAATACTGCCTCATTTTAGGATACCTCATTTTTTTTACCTTGAAACACCATTATCAGCTGAAAATGAAAAAGAAGTATCTTTTTTTCCAACCTGATCGTATAACAATCTCTGTAGATGCATTCTCATTGGTTATGAATTACCCCTACCATAATACAATTGGTTACTATTATCAACCATCACAACATCTGGATCACAATTAAACAAATTTTGTATTTAACAAATTAATATAAAATCCTTACCAGAGAAGATAACAATAGCTGTTAACAATGCATATTCAGCATTATCTACTTTCATAGCATACATTTGTCTACAAAATCTCAGCAAATCTTCAACAACATCTCCCATACCAGCCAACGTATAGGAATCTCTTGTGTATGGTTGATTATTGGCGAATAATATTGAATCAGATTGAACATCGTACCTTCTGGCCATTCTTAACATCATTACTTCACTTGAACAAGCCTAGAACATGTATCAAAATGAAAAAAATATTATATTAAGTAATAACTGATCATTTATCTATTAAACTAAATAACTATACAAGATAATTCATACAAGGGTCGTTCAATAAGTCCTCAGAAAAAAACCGTGGCCATAATCTTGCTGGCCGATTTCACAGTCTTCGCCTTCTTCAGAGCCCATTCACTTTCAAAAAAACCCACTGTTTTGACTGTTCCTTTGCTTCTGGAGTGTAGTGGTATGCACACTTTGATTAGTCTATCACTCAAACCCATATCAAGGATTTTATCAATCATTTCAGGGGTAGTGATTTCCACAGGACGTCCCAAACCATGTTTATTTTTTGTGGATGTACATCCCCGTTTAAACTCATTTGCCCAATTGTAAATAGTTGTAAATACAGGAGCAGATGTGCCATGAACTTCATCCAACTTATCTTTGATGTCTTTAGGTGTTAAGCCTTTTTAAATACAAGTGTTTAATCACTGCTAGAAACTCAAACAGATCCCTATTTTGAGGACCTTCCGAAATCCTACATTTCAAAAGAAATAAATAACCAAACAGCGTTGAGACAATCAGTAATTTCTTATACTGTAATTGGTTGATTTGTTGTAAACAGATAAAACTATGTCCTCTGATACTGGGTTATGATATTCTAGGAATTTACAATGGAAACACTTTTTCCGAATAAGGTTATTCAGTCAACAGTGTTATGATGGTAACAATGTAGAGTACAGTATTTTGATTTTTGTAATGCTATATAGTAAACATTAAAACAGTTACAGAAAATTACCACCCGTTGTATAAGATGCATCCTGTTTTTTGACAAGTTACTGAAGACAAAGTGCGTCATACAGTGGCAAATATGATAACAAAGCTTACATCAAATTTAAATATCTCCTTCAAAGTACTCTCCTTAGCTAGGCATGCATTTATCCTAACTTTGATTCCATGATTGGAAGCATTTCTGGAAGGCTTCTTTCAGAAGGACCTTTAGCTGCTTTATCTTTGCCATCTCAATATCAGGAATGGTGTCAAAATGATTTTCTTTTATCACGGTTTTTATTTCTGGCAAGGAGAGGCACTTGTTTTCCATTTGGAACTCTGCATTTTTGTCTAAGAGTCATATCCATGTCCAACTTTCATCTCCAGTAATAATACTATCCATGAAGTTTAGATCTGCTTTAAGATAAACCTTCAATTCCATGGAAACTGACATGATTTTTCTTCTGTTCACAAATTAAAACAAATTTTGCACTCACTCGTCTCCTTTGCAAATTATTGGTTAAAATGCTTTCCACAAAGAGTTCTTCAGTAAGCTCTCGAATAGTACATCACCTATTTGAATGAACCAGTTTTACCACTTTTTGCATATCTTGGTCTGTTTTTCAGGTTGAAGGACGTTCCATAGGTTACTGATATTTAACAGACTCATTTCTGCTCATAAATCTTGCTCATATCACCTATAAAAAGTCTTAAGAGTCACCAAAATCTCACCATACAGCGATTTTAACATGAGTTTCTTTGGCACTCTTTTGCGACTTGAAACAAAACTTAATGTAAATGTTTTCTTCAAAATTCATTATGTGCAATAAGACATGGTAAACATGACCTCACTTTCCTGTTTTTGGAAATCAACTGACAAGTCACAACTTGTTCAAACTTGACACTGACTATCTCAAAGAATCAGGCTATCGGACTTATCATTTCAAATGGATATAGTATACAGTTGCTGCTATAAAAATTCAACAATCGTATTTTTTGATTACACCTCACATATTGAGAAAAAAAATTTCTTTCTAAAAACTACAGTAGTGTTAAAAATCCGGACTGTTAACAATCCAGATTCAATAAAGGCAAAAAAAAATTGACTGCTCGTACAGTTACAGTATGTATGTATTTCTATAAAAGTGCCAAAAACAACTAACTGTAGAAGCTAATTCTAGTTATGTGTATTGAAAATTTTCAACTGGTTTATTACTTTTCTTATTTATCCTTACAATTGTGAGCTATATTTACATGAGAGTACTATTGGTTTTCAAAAGAGAGAGATACATGACTCGCATCCCAATTTCATCAAGACTTTTATGATGAATAATGTTGACAACTATCTATTACCTTTTACTAACAAGAATAGAATTTTATCAGATTGTTTTTTTCTTTTCACAGATTACTACAGTAAAATTTATGCTTAAGACTTCAAGTAAAACATCTATATTTTTTACAAAAATTGACATACAACCCCCCCTTTTTCCTGGAGCAAATTTTAAAAACTATGAATAACAAGTAATTTGTAGGACGTGTAAGATATTCTGACAATAAATACAATAAAATCTTGTTAACCCAGATCTTGCTAAATCTGTACTATAATATCTGCACTGCAATGCACTGTAATGTTTTCTGTAGGCAAAAACGTTTACCCAATCAAAATTTAGTAATTATTTTTATCAAAATGAGGTTCACTTGAATGTAAACATCACAATTCACCACCTCTGAAAAATTGCAAACAGGCTTAATCTGCTAGAAAGGTGATATCGATGCTTTTCTTTGACAAACAAAGCATTATGACCTTTTGAGTTTAAAAGCTCTACAATTGACCTTTTGAGTGGCTGGTTTTAATAGTACCTTGTAACACGATACAAACTGGTTTTATAAGTAAAAAATTTTATCCTCTTGCTTCAATTTGATATTATTTTAATTCCCTTACAGTATATTTTACGTGTTTTATAATGCACATGTCATTTCGTTTTATCAAGACAGCCGCTTTTTATTGAGACAGTTAATACTTGGACATACGTGTCCCAAATAATCAAATTCTACCGTACAGTATAATTTCAAAAATATCCCTAAAAATATTTTGACATTAATAATAGTAGTACAGTAGTTTGCAATATTCTAGAAACAGCTAAGAGAATAAACTGTATATTGTAATTAATTCTGTACTGTAGGAGTTCTTGAAAATTTGGTCAAAACTAGGGTGAAATATGGGGAATCTGTCCTTTTTATTCCTGTAATTGATCACTTCTACTATGTTTTGGATTGTTCGGGGTAAGTGCACATGGGTCTCTATTGTGTCTTATGTAGAAAATCTGCACCTTTCTGGAAATGACAACTACCACAGGTATTTAAAGGCAGTAACCCTTTATCGGTAATCGAGTCATGTTCAAGCTGCATGGTTATGAATGAGTGCTACTAGAAAGTGTTTGTATACACTGTAACAAGGGCGTTAGAAAAAGGTCTTGGTACTGTGATTGGCTGTAGATGTAACAGGCTATTATTAATTGTAAAATCACAGTTATTGTTAGTCAAGTTGAATTAAGCTTTAAGTTATTAATTGTAAGTACTCTGAGCACAATAATTAATAATAATTTATAATTTTGTGCATAATTGATTGTTACACGTTTAAAGTAAGTCAGTTTGTCTGAAAAGTTTCCAACCTAACACAAAAAGAAGACACTTTCTTCACAGTCCACTGTTTTGACTGTTTTTGATTCTGGCGAAAAATGGTGTATCCAAGTTTTGTCTACTGTAACTTATAGACATCAAAACTGCTCCTAAACTGCCCCAACAGAGTTTGGCAAATGTTGATCCTAACATGTTTTGGTCCAGGGTTAGCAATTGTGACACCAAGTGCGGTCAGCTTTCTCATCCCTAAATTTTCAGTCAATATGTGACAAACACATTCTTTTGATATTTTCATACCCTCTGCTACCTCTTTAAACTTAATTTAGACGTCAAAACTGCTCCTGAACTGCCCCAACAGAGTTTGGTAAATGTTGATCCTAACATGTTTTTGGTCCAGGGTTAGCAATTGTGACACTAAGTGCGGTCAGCTTTCTCATCCCTAAATTTTATCAATATGTGACAAACACGTTCTTTTGATATTTTCATACCCTCTGCTACCTCTCTAACCTTAATTTGATTGTTGTCTGTGCATCATTTAGTGAACTTGAGGGATGTTATGGTCAGTGGATGCAGTTTTTTCTGTCAAACGTTCATTATCACCCAAGCTGGTACGGCCATGTTTAAATCAGCTGCCCAAAATTTCATGGGGAAAATGATGGTGCAGAGTCCCGTACACAGCGTTCAATCTATCTTTAATTTGTGTAGGTGTGTTACCTTTCAAAAACAAATATCTAATGACACAGCTCAATTTGTTTCCCCAGCAATATGATTGTCAAACAAAAAATGAGCATCCAAAATGGCTGAAATTGTTGTGAGTACATTTTAACACTAGCGTGGACACATTTTCCAACTGTATTTGATAAGTGCTGCCACCTTCATGTTGAGGTCCGAAACTTTTCAGACAATCCTCATATGTACCAAGATCCCGAAACAAATAAAGCCTTAAGTGTTACAATATTTTGCGTTTATCTTCAATGGTTTACAACAAACAATTATTTCCAAATTAATTTCTCTTCTAAATTCCACGAATCCCAACGACCATATTCAACCACACTGAACGTTTTAAAATTACTTACTTCAAATCACTAACAAATATATTTTTTTATAATTTTCAGAAGGTGGCACTGAAAAACAACAAATAGAAATATAATAATACTTTTAAAGAATGGGAAAATGGAAAAGTTTTATGAAAATAATGCAAAAAACCCTTTTTTTGCTTTTTCTTGTAGACTTTAAACAGTATTAACAGGTTTCAGTTGTTCAGAGTACTGCAGGAACATGGAATTCAAGATAAACTATATGTCTAGTGAAAAGTGTAAGGTAAATAAGCAAGGAAATAGCCTGGAATCTACTTTGTTTAATCTTGTCTTTCATAAGGCAATCACAGAGGTCGACCCTAAAGGAAACATACTTTATAAATTCGCACAGATCTGTGCTAAACGAAGTACATGGTTTCGACTACTGATAATAAAAATATAAGTTTAAATAAGTTCTTCAAAAGTTGATTTTTGGAGAGAAAAGATTTGATGAAGTTATCAAATCAATACTTGGGGAATACCTTTCACTACAAAACCGTAATGAATAACACCATATGAGAACAAATTTGATTGCCAAAAAGAGGCTATTTTTGCCATTGTAAAAATATTTAAAAAATAAATAAGTAAGTAGAATATCAAATTGAAAATATACAACACGTATTTGGTGCACCCAGTTATCACCTATAACTGTGATGAAACTGATCACACCATGTTGAGAAGGTCTGAGGAAAGATTTTAATGGTTGGTAAAAGAAGATGACCGAAGGGTACATAAAAATGAGGAACTGAATAGTCTCACTAAAGCAAGAGACATTGTTTGCTTACAAAGGCCTAAAGACAAAGATAGTTGGGGTACATTAAGAGAATGGAGGGCACTAGCAACAAGTAGAGAGGATTACAGAATAAGCCAAAGCCCACCGAACGCTGTAGAGCTACAGAATGATGTTAAAAACAAATAGGTAAATTAATACATTAAGAAACATAATTTTTTTGAACTTCTCTATCATGTTGAACTGTGAGATATGGTCAAATATTGATCAATAAATTAGAATTTTTTAATATATTTCGAAACAATATTTTGATTAACAATCGTAATTTTTCACTGACTTCAAACAATTACAAACACATTTGAAGAAAGCAATCTCAAAGACAAGTCAAAATTAGACATTATAATATTGCGATGAAACCTGTACGTCTGTATGCGAATGAGTGGCTTAGAATGACCTGGAAGGCTGGTCTAAGAGAAGCAGGGAAATTTGAGAGAAATATCCTCAGCATGATAATGAGCATGAAGATAGTAGACAGACACTGTAGGATACCAGATCAAGAAGAACTGTACAAGAAAAATGAACGATTTAAAAAAGAAGACAAATATTTTAAACTACAAAACCATAATGAATGCCACCATACGAGAACAAATTCGATTGGCAAAAAGGATATTTTACCAATGTAATAATATTTAAGAATAAATAAAATTCGTCATTCACTCTGTACCGGTTGACAAATTATGTCATTTCTAAGACACTAACAATGGACCCCTATGGTACCGACCTATGGTAACGGTTAAAAGAAGTCAGGATAGTGAGAAAACTTAATGAACCGAACCAAATTAAGACAACTAATTACGATTTTTAAGGGCTTCCATGTAGAGCAAAACCAGAGTATTGAAAGGAGACAACCCACCAGTGAGCAAATACTGGGAATGTGGGCCACAAAACGAGCTTCCAGAAACGTCTAGTTACCTCACATGGTCATTAGGCAAAATACTTATTAAAACATTTGGGAATAATTTATTGGAAATAATAAAAACTTCTAATTTATAATGAAATTTAAAAGAAAAAAACAATTTGAATTGTTAACTGTTTATCATTAAAACAAGATAAACACAAAATATAATGAACATTTTTCATGGAATACATTTAGATATAGAATAATGAAATTAAAAATTAGACATTTTTCATTTGTTTAATTTTAAAAAAAAATTCAAACTGACCTTGAGCAATGCAATCTGATCTTCCCTGAGTAATTTATCGAACCCTGGCAGTCTCTTAGCGAATTCAACTATGAGTTGAACAGTCAAAATAGTAATTTCTGTGATGTGACGGAACCTTAGATCGCTTTCCTCCTGGTCATCAGAAGGAGTTGTCATATTGTAGCAACCCTGAAATAATAAAAATTTAAAAAATTAGAAATTAATTAATTAGATTAGATTTTCTATTCTAAATAGCTATCGGGAAATTCCAAAAAGGGAGTATAGAACATCATGTTGAGATAAAACTGACAAGGCTTTTGAATGGCCATTAAATATTCTTTCTAGTACATATGAATTTGTTTTTAAATTATTGGCAGTAGGAGCATTTTTGAAACAAATACAAAATTCACAAAAAGAAACCAGAGTTGTGGTGAGACAACTCATGGTTACTTCGCCTCAACAATGATTCCCACACACTCAGCTTAAGCAATTCATTAGTTTTGTGGCAAAAATTAGGTGACTGTCCTCTTTCACCATTCCCACTTGCTGGACCTGTTTCATTGCGATTCTTTTTATTTCCAAATTAAAATCAGTGCTGTAAGGATGGCAATTTGTGACTTTTTTTATCTTGTGTGACCTCAGTGGGTCACTTTAGGCTTATGGCTTGTGACCTCAGTGGGTCACTATCTGTGGCTTATTCGTTCCATCCTCATTCATCAGTCGAATTTCTTCTAGGTCTTCTTTAACTCCCGCTATATATCTTCCTCCAAGATTTCACACTCAGCCTTCTATTCTCACGATGCGCAAGAAATGATAAATTCTTCACTTTTTCACATGACTGATAATTGGTTCTGTGCCATTACAGACCGTTTTTGTTTGTGAGAATTCTCTACACACCATCCTTTTTGTAGTTTTGATTTCTCATTTTAAATACTTTATTTATGATAATATTTTAATGACTATCAAAAACATTAAAATAAATTCATTGCAGGCCTTTCCATTTCAACTACGAGAAGGGAATACTTTGAAAACAAATAATCGGCAAAATTAAGATTTAATAAATGAAGTGCAATTATTTCCTGAACAGACCATGTACATCAGTATCACCAAACTTGAGGAAAAACCATGAAAGTGTTTAAAATAAAAATCTTAAAATTTCTTCAAATTTTGTATTGTAACAATTAACGAAAAATTACACAACTATTTTTTGACAGTCTTCATATTGTTCAATCCCATTATTCTACCGCTTTAGAAAAGCATATGGATACCACTTTAAAGAATTCTTTAGATCATGACTGCAGCCAAGCATGCACCACAGGATTTCACCTCTCAATCATTTCTGAAATGCTTGCCTTCCATTGATTATTTAACTGGTTCAAACATATGAAAGTCACGAGGGGTGAGAGTGAATAAGGTGGGAGGTGTACACTGACACTCAAATTTGATATCGTGAATAGTCTGAGCAGTCAAATGGCCTGCATGTGAGCGAGCATTATCATGCTGTAACAATATGCCCGAAATCAAAAGTCCTCATCATTTATTCCTGATTGCAGGGCAAAGTTGATTTTTAATCAGATCTTAATTAGAAGCACTGGTTACTGAAGCACTCCTCTACCTATGTAGTGTTCCAAAATTAAACCATTTTCATACGAGAATAGAAGTGAGTGAGTTTTCCATCTTGTTGCGAATAAAAATCCTCGTTGTTTTATTGTTTCAGTCAAGTCATATTAAAAATGGGTGGGCCCGGGCCCACCCGCTAGGACCACCACTGGTGGTAGCCATCTTGATACTGATGCTGCTACCCTCCTCTTTGTTTTAGGATAACTGTCATCTGTCAGTACTGTTTTGCAGCTCATCAAAAGTTTCATGTGATACACACTTGTATTTACTATTGCATTTTTAATAGAAAATAATTACAATTCCAGGACTCTAGATTCTGCTGCTTCCCAATTTTTTTTGGTAAGAAAAAAAAATGTTAAAAATTGTACTTACTATCCGTTTGAGGTCCTCTTCGGAAGGTTGTTCATATTCATTCTGAAAATAGACTAGCCTATGGATTAATTCCTCTTGTTCTGGACTCACAGGTTTAATACCATTCACTGGAGATCTGCTTCCTCCACTACCCGCGCTACCTATTACACCAGTCAGACTGAGACCACTTCCACTGCTATCCATATCCACCTAAAATTCAGACAAAAAAAATTTGGTGTAAAACACTCACACGACTTTCTTTTGCCAATGCAAATAATTAACAATAAACCTAACAATAGTAATAAAACATTAGAAATAACCAAGAGAAAAAGTAGAAAAAACAAGCTCAAGCTCATAAAATGTAAAAATTAGTGTTTGGTGATAATGTGGTAACTCTGAAGACTGTTTACAAGTAATATAAGCTATACAACAGTAGGAATGATGAGTCTACTGAAGACAAGCAATGGTTAGGACATTCTTTGACCTTAAAAACAGACAAAAACATGCAAAAAGTGGCAAAATAAGTTTGTTCAAACAGACGTCTTGACTATTTGAGAGCTTACCAAAAAGCTTAACACCTAAACAGATCCATGCAAAGCATTTTAATCTATAATTTGCAAATAAAACTAGTGAGAGCAAGATTTGTTTTCAGACTTTTGACACTCTAGTCACACCTTGCTTCTGACCACCGAGTTCTTGGCCAAAAATATTCCTGTCTGTCCACATTTGCCTTACTCAATGGATTCAGCATCATGTGACTTCTGGCTCTTCCCAAAAATAAAAACCATGCTGAAAGGACATTTTGACACCATTCCTAACATTGAGAAGGCCATGGCAGAGCAGTTTAAGGACCTTCCAAAAGAAGCCTTTAACAAATGCTTCTAATAATGGAATCAACGTTACGATGAGTGCATCGTTAGTTAGCTAAGGAGAGTACTTTGAAGGAGATTAATTAAATTTTTGGAAGCTTATTTATTTGATTATTATTATTATTATTATTATTTGATGGAAACAAATCCAATCTAACAAAAATTGCAGTAACTACTTTCAGGAATTGATGTAATAGTTTCAAACCAGCACAAAAAAGGAATGTCTTTAGTAGGTCAGAAGATCTCTGATATTGAACTACAGTAAAATTCCTTTAATTTGAATTCCGTTAGCCTTAAAATTCCAGCAATCCAGAAACAAACGATAGGCCTGCCTAATGGGTTTTTAATACATTACTACATGCATACATAAGTGTAATGTACCTAGATTGGTACATAAAATACATAATCCAAACAATGAATAAGCTACTGGCAACGATTATCTTATCTTGCAAACTAATGTTTATTCATTGTTGATACAAAACGAATGTTTATTCAATATGCAAGGCAGCATAATGAATGTTATCGACTGTCACAAATTAGGTATACTGCTCTAGGAAAATCGCATAAACCAATAGTGTTTAAAAACTGTTCACTTCCACTTTTAAGCAAAGGTTAGAAGAAAAGGTAGATAGATCAAGCTTTATTTGGTGAATGGTTTAACGAAGAATTCGCAAAGTCTGTACAACATTTGAAATCCAAAAATCATCCTGAGAAAACATTTCTACTACTAGACAATACTCCCCAACCCAACCACGTAAATTAGAAAGTGACAATGGTAAAATCACGTTATTCAAAATAAAAAATTAAAATATCAGAAAAGTCTTTTATTTCACATTGTAGCAAAAATTGAAGATACTGCAACAACATTAAAAAAACTTAATTTGAAAGATGTTGCGTTATTACTCACAGCAGCCTGGGATTCAGTCAACCCTAAACTTATTAAGAAACATGGAAAAATGTATGACCGAAATTTGATAGTACAAGTGAATCTTCAATGCGTAATGAAATTGTAAACGACATAGAATCAATAGTGCAAGTTGCAAATGAAATCAGTCAGGGTGAAGAGTTGAATTCCGAAGACATAGAAAATTGGGTAAGTGGCGAAAATGAAAATTGCAGTTAACTGGAGTCAAATAGTGAGATTATTGCTAGCGTTTTAAAAACTAATGATTTAGAAACAGATGATGCTGATGAAAAAGAACCGAAATCACACGTGAAACACGATGACGTGACTCATCATATCAATTTCAGCTTTCAATTTCGTATCATATTTCAGCTTTTCAACATATGCATTGACTGGGCGACAGATAATAACATTCCATCTCATCAAATTTTGTTGTTGCTGAATATTCATAAAGAAAGGTTATCGAGACAGTTACAAGCAAAAGGAAGCAAGAAAAATTTTGGGTTTTTTTAATAAGAAGTGATATCTAAACTATCATGTTGTAATTGTTTTTTCATGTAAGAGTACTGTACATACACAGAAGTTTAACAAAACTTTAAAAAGTATACATATTTAATACGTATGTAGTACAATGTACTATACTAATGTTTAGTACATTAAGGGTATGTTTACTTAAAACAGAAATTACATGATTGCCGTACCTCCTGCATTTTCCTGGTAGTCCAAAAATCCCACTAATTCGAAATGGTCAAACATTTAATATTTCGTATTACTGGGATTTTATTGTATAAACTATGACATATGTTTTATATGTGTAATAAATAAGAAAAATATAATATCAACATACCCTTTGAGGTTCTGGTTCCATTTTGAATTCTGGTGAACCATTTGTAGTTGAATTTGGTCTATCTTTATCTTTTTGAGCCTTTTTCTCTTTTCTTTTAACAGCACACTGATACTCTGGCACCACACCTGTTGAATGAAAAAAGAACCCATGACTATAAAAACATCCATTAGAACCAAGCAAATTTATGTGGGAAGTAGGCCAGGACAGAAAACCATGTTCAAGGTTTTAGAATCCTTAGCAAGAAGAACATTGAACTTCAATGAACCCTTAAGCCTCTGACCAGAAATGAAGAAATATGGAAAGGAAGAAAGCTCAGGCTCCAAAATAAGAACTTGACCAACAGAATTAAAGTAGTAACTTGTTTATGAGTTTTACAGTCTTAAGTTGAATGAAACAAAAATTTGAAGATTTCAAAAAGCGAGATGGAACTATTTCAGCTAGGCATTCACCATCAGAACTTTAAGAAAGGGTCCCGACAGTCAAAACTAAACTAAGAGCAAATGAAACTGCAGTCAGGACTATAGTCATGATAATAATTGCATAGTAAGAGCTTGTACACAGTTGCATGTTCCCACTCAAATCTTTCTGCTCAAGTACTAGGCTATGTATTGGACAACTACCAAGTGATAGTACAGCAACGCTACCTCGTCAATGAACTACCACATTGCTTGTAAATTTATCTCAAATAAGAAATCAATTTTCTTCTTGGCTTAGAAGCTGTCATTCAGTATATAGCCCTTCAAGAGTAGGGCAGTCATACAGCAATTAACTGCATGATTAGAAACTTCCTAAAGATGCACAAATTAACAGCCACAAGGTGAAATCACTTCATATGGTGCAAATTCACCATGATCATAATAGAAAAAAATCATAAGAAACTTCAGTTTAATTGTGTTTCAAGTTTACTTAATATCGAAATAATTCATCCGAGACATTAACAAATCCAAGTAACTCCAGAATTTATCAATTTCTGAATCACACATCAAATGTGGGTATGAACCTTAGATTGTAAACTATTAAAGAACCCACAAACACTTCAGTTCATGGATTGTGCAAACCATGTACTACACAAAAATTTTCAAATATTTTTACCAGAAATTGGACGAAATTATATTCTATAGAGAAACAAAAAAGCAACAAGTATACTTACACTCTGGCCTCATCCCAACACTAAGGCACTTTTTCAGCCTACATTCTTGACACTTCCGTCTCATATACATATCAATCTCACAATTGTTTCCATATTTACATTGGTAAACAGCGTTCTTTGTAATGCTGCGTCTAAAAAAACCTTTACAACCCTCACATGTGAGGGCATTATAGTGGTAGCCAGAAGCTCGATCCCCGCAGACGAGACATAATTCTTCTTGTTGTCTCGGTGCAGGACCCTTTTTCTTTTTCGAAGCATCACAACTATCGACGCTGCTATACCCATTCAAACTACTAGGTGGCGATAGATCTTCTCTACCTGTTGCCAAACAAATAGAAGAAAAAAGTTATAAGTAACGTCTTTGAAAAAGATGGAACAGCTCAAGTATGTGTTATTAACAAAAATTACTGTATAAAATGCAACCAAATATTTTAAATTACTGTATTTATTTAAAGATACATACTATCGATATCAAGACCTCATTTTCTTTATCTACATAAAAATTTAGTGAGTGTTAGAAAAAGACGCTGCCGTAAATATTTAAAATTGAAAATAACGTGATGTAACATTTGAGAGAGGTCCGATGCTACCAAGTGTCAAATGCTCAGAGTCGCTCAAATTTCTGAATAAGATTTACGTTGTTAAGGTTTCTTTAAGAATAATAAGCTTAAATTATCTTAAGATGTGGTAATAAAAATTTGATAAAAATACGTAACATTTGAGTTTAAATTTTCATGGCATGTTTTCCACAATTCTGTTAGATTCCTGTGAATCGAAGGGTTCGAATGATAAAAAAAAATAGCAGAAGCAAGAAGATGAAGTATTTAAAATAGATCTTTTAAAAGAAGACAGCATTAGATGTTTATATCAGGAAAGACTACAGGAAAGCCTCTTGACTCCAACAGAAGAAGATATTATAATGGCACTGAATGGTGTAACATAAGGACATACATGCATCTAGAAGGCTGTACCAGAAGCATTGGAGAAGGCAAAGAAAAAAAAAGAAAAAACAGTTGCAAATTTGGAACTCAAATATAGAGGAAGCTATAAGGGAGAAACAAAAATCTTATCTCAACTTCTTACACAAGGAAACAGGGAAAGGTAGAGGGGGTATTACATTGGGAAGAGAAACTTTGCAAATAAACTTGTATGAACAGCTCAACAAAATTCATGGGATAGGTTCATTAATGTTGTACAGAATGACATACGGCAGACAACAATATGCTTACAAGATATTGAAGTCCTTAGAGAGGAAAAGGACAGTGCTTTGTTAGACCTCATATCTGATAATGAATGAAAATGGAACCACACAAACACCTATGGTACTCTGAAAATGCCACAGTTAGGGAGAATATGAGTACATCTGAAGGTGAGTCAGTAGACCCAATAACAATGGATAAGTTAAAACAGGCATTAAAAGGCATCATGAACAGGAAGGCTGCAGAACTGGATGGCTTCAGTAAGGAACTGTTTAAGTATGGTGGTATGTTTTTGGAACTTAGATTTTTATACCTGTTGAATGAATGTTGGAAGTAATTCAAAATCCCAGAGACATTGAACAAAGCAGAAGTGATTTCTCTTTTTAAAAAAGAAAAGCGGAATGATTGTTAGAATTATTGGGGTATCAGCTAGCTGAATACAGGTTTTAAAGTATGTTCCAAAATAATAAATACCCGGTTCAAGAGTAACACTGAAGCACTGCTGCATGAAGGAACAGAATGGATTTAGAATGGGTCACTCATGCTCTGACAACATAGTTTCAGAGAAGCAGATAATAGGAAAAAGACAAGAATTTTATCTAATGACGCACATGGCTTTTATAGACATTGAAAATGCGTTTAATGAAATTGACTGAAACACTCTTTTTGGCAGATATAAGAGGAAAGAGGAAATCCAATTCATCTACTGAATGTAATTAAAAGTTTACACACCAATACGCAAATAAATACAGGTAATAATAGATTGAAAAAAATGAGGATCAATCACGGAGTGAGACAAGGGTGCAGTTCATTATCATCCACTTTATTTATCCACTAACAAATTTATGGATCACGTTTTCTGCCACTGGAAAAATAAGGTTAGTTCAGGAATTAGGCTGAACAATGACATTCACCTGAATGCTTTAATGTTTGCGAATAATTTGTGGATTGTGCTAGAGATTAAAGATGAGCTCCAGTGATCGGTGTATGTTTTAAATGAATTGTACAAAAAATAAAATTTCAACGTTTCCGTAAAAGAGTTAAAGGTAATGGCATTCACTGGCAAATATCCTACCAGGTCTAAAATTTTGGTAGATGATTTGGTGCTCGAACAAATATTACAATGCAAATACAGTAGAACCTGTCTCATCCGGACTAATATGGCGCCCAGCCGATCCGTATATGGAAAAATTCGGATAAACCAAGGTAATTATAAATAGTAAGAGGCCGAGAAATAAATAACAAGAAATAGTTGAATGTTATTCTCAACATTTCTGTTGGTTTAACATTTGTGTTTGTACACTGTATTCTTTAAAATAAAACAACTAAAATTGGTTAAAAGTTTTTACTTACATTACGTCTACATCAGTACATAAGTTACATATGCCTACTAGAAAAAGTTTGTGATTTTCGTCTGCTTTACACACTGCACACATTTTTTTTGGAAACCATGTCACTCAATCTTTGTATGGCATCACTTCAGTTTCGCTTATTTCATCTTGATGTTGAACATAACTGATCACAGATTCGATGGTCTTGAATGCCTCAGAGTGACTCATTACAGGCTTGTTGCTATCCTCTTTGGGTTCAGAGATTTTCTCATCGCTATTGCACACCATTTCTATGATGTTACTGTATGCAATTTTGTTGAATTAATGTCCACTTAAAACCTCTGAGTAACCACCGCTTGACTTCATCGTCATTGATTTCTTAACACCCAGGGAGGGTTTTTACAAGCTCTGCAAACAGTCAAACGACATTCCAGCTGCAACTTTCACTTTTCCATTCCTTACCATTTAACCGAAATTTAAAAGTTAGTTTGGAGATACGTCCGGATATGGGAGGGTCCTGATATCACAGGTTCGGATGTGACAGGTTTTACTGTATTTAAGTTAAGATATTGGATCTGATCAAGATTTGAATGTAGGGAAGAAAGTTGGAAAACACCAAGCAGTGTGCGACAATATTAGCAGAACCCTCAGCAAGAAAACATGAAAAGAAACTCAGATAAAACTTTACAAGGTGACGACTGCCCCAGTCCTACTCTATGGAAGTGAGTCGTAAATAGTACCAGACCACAGGAGAGTACAGTACAGCCAGCAGAAATGCGATTCTGTGAAGAACAAAGGGTTGCAATCGTAGGGACTGATTAAGAAATATGAGGAAATAAGAACGGAATTGGATGTTTAAACCTCTAGGGAAGATTGCAAAATATCAAAATCAATGGAGGGAGCATATAGAGAGAATGCCTGAGGGAAGGATCCCCTTAACGTTTTGTAATACAAACTGGAGGAGAGGAGGAGGCAATATTGGGAGCCCACAAAAGAGATAGCAATAATTTAATAGTTTTGTCACTGTTGTGAGTCAGAACAGGCGGGAGCCTAATCCTTGATGTGAGAATTGCTAAGGTGTGTATGTTGCCATCTGTACAATTTAAGAACATTAAGTAATATGTAACCACATGACCCAATGAGGATGAAATACATGATGTCTAATCTTGTACAGAATCAGGTCGACAATTGTTGAAAGAGTATGGTTAATTAAACCCCAACCATCAAAATACACCAGTAACCCGTCTAGTATTCAAATCCGTATAAAAGTACCTTTACTACCTTTACTACTTTTAATAGGATTTGAACCACAGAACCTTTATATCCAAAAAAAAACTATCAAAAATCAGCTGTTAAACAGCTGACTCATGTCAACACTACCACAAGACCAACCTGGTGGGTTAGCATAAATATGAAGTATGTTTGATTATCCCACCACTAAATTATTGGTTGAATTATTAATTATTGGTTGATTATTGGTAAATTATTTATTGGTTTAAAACAAGTTTAACCTACTTAACCTTATTAAAGTTTAACATTATTTAACCTATATTAAAACTTTTCTGTATATCTACGTAAATGGGAAAGACCTCACTGACTGAATGGCTCACTTACCACTAATTCTCCTACTTAGTACAATAGATAGAATGCTGAAATTTCAACATAACACTCCCTTTTAGGATAAAAGAAAAGTTAAACAAAAATGATTTTGTCATTTCACCAATAACGGGTTGAAATTGTTGTGTAACCCTTAAACCGATATTTTCCGTTTAGTAAATTCTAGATAAGCTAGATTGGCTGAAACTCTGTGATGTTACTCATAGTTCAACTACAAAAATTACCACTTAACCATTTCCAACATGTTACACTAAGGGGATGAAAATACCACGAGAGCACAGGCCTCCCAAAAAATTTAGCAGACATGACGCTCACCCTATCTATCTTGAAAAGCATAAAAAATGTAGTAAATGAGGTGATATTTAAAAAAAAAACGTAGGAGCCGTTTTTAAGAAAATCGAAAAAAGTGAAAAATTACACGAATAAACTACCGATATTGATGAAAATATCGTGTCGGGTCCCGCAGTGCATTGGGTCCTACTTTAGTTTAAAGTTTCAAGTCCGTATAATAATCCGTTATAGAGATATTTTGCCCGCGCGCGCGCGCACACACACGTACCAATAGCTAAAAATGTGTTTTTGGGTTCAGGGGTACTGAAAATTTGTATATACGGTGAAAACTCGATTTAGAAAAATCAATATGAAAACAATTCTTTCCTTCCCTACATACCCTATTGATATAGGGGAAGAGAAAGTAAAAATTATTTAAATGGAGAGAAGGAAATAATTTAAACGTAAGAGTTATTTGTATGAAACACAATAACACACGAAAGGATAAAGACCTATCGTTTTATTTTTTTATTAGAGGACAGTAACACTTAAAATTCTGTTTAGTTTAGTTTTTTCTGCTTCAAACTTAAAAATAACTTTGACCTCTAAAATTTAATAATAAATACACAGTACGACCATTTATTTAGCAACTCCTACTACAAGAACGCGACCTTGAATTACAACAAGAAGAAAAAAACAGCAAAATCGTATTGAGTTTGAACTTCACTCGTAGCAACAAAAAAAATGATTTATTTAAAATTCGGAAAGTATAGTGGACTAGACATTTGTTTTTAACGACTATGAACAATAAAGTATATTAAAACACATAAAAATAAAACAAAAAATTATTTGCGAATTATTGCGAAATAATTTGCAATTTAGTATTTAAAAAAACAGTGTAGGTTTTACAAGAGTCTTCCATGTACAGGGTGTCTCAAAAAAACACATTTTATTTATAGAGATTACGAGGCGTATCGTAAAGGCCGTCGGCTTATATTTAGATATTGGTAGGTCTGAACAAAGTTTCAGGCAAGCAGCGCCACTATTGACTATTTACGAAGCCACTGCAGATGTTTTGATTCGGTAATCTATTTCCAACCGGTGAATGCACATCGCAATGTACGCGACAATCGTTTCTCCCGCTAGTTGTGAAGTGTGCGCTGTGATTCGACTTTTGCGTGCAAAACGAGCTTCAACTGCTGAAATGCATTGGGAGTTGCACTTTAATGTATGGACCTATTAGTGAAGGAAAGGGACCGTTTATGAGAAATCGCACGAATAAACTACTACTTCCGGAAGACCGATTTTGATGTAAATGTTCGTGTCTGGTCCGGTAGTGGTACTTAACTAAGTTCCAAGTTTCAGCTTCGTACTATCTTCCGTTTTTGAAATTTTTGTTCACGCGCGCGCGCGCGCACACACACACACCAATCGCTTAAACACGGTTTTTGGATTCCAATAGACTGAAAACGTGTAGCATAACCGGTGAAAATTCTATTTCGAAAAATATAATTCAATGTTAAAATGCAAACTGTATTATAGACAAAATAAATAACCTATCAACAAAAAAAAGTTGGTTTTAGACGAAGTAAGGAAACAACTTTTAATTAAATATATTTTTCTACAACGCTTATTTTATTGCCAATTAATGATTTTCTGAATTTTGCTCATCAAAATCAGTAAAAAAGGCGATTTCTTTAAGATTGCGGCCTTAGTATACATTTAACGACAAAAGTGTACACACAATCAGTTATTGGAAATTAAAAATTCTTACAACTTTTATTTTAAGCATTTTTTTTCCTACAGAGCCAAGTTTAGCGTAATTCACGCATGATTAAAGTTAGGTAATATTTATCATTATTTACATTAGCAAGAGAAAGTCATGTGAATCTTTTGCGCCAGTTTTTTTATAACCTCCGTCAAACCAAACATTTATTACTTTATTTTATTCTACTTTATTTCTTTAATTTATGTTTTACTTTAAAATTACACGTTACTTAATTCTGTAAAACATTCATTTAAAAAAAGACATTTAAATGTTAAATCTTTTTGAAACACCCAGTTATGTAGGTGTTATATATGAAAACTATATATACATAAACGATCAGAAGGGTAAAGTATGGAAGGGAAGGGTAGAAAAATTAAGAGGAGAGTGATCGCCGTCCAAAAGAGAAAGAGCGCGCTAGTGATGCAAGTTGGTTGGACTCGGAATATTTTTCGTTTGGCCTTCATTTTTTGCCTTGATGATGGTATCCCAGTTTCGTCACGCCCGGTTTCACTTATTTTTGTTATTTACGCTAGGTTATCTTCTTCTTTAACTTCTTTTTCTTTTCCTCCTCCTTCTGCATTATCCTTTTATTCTACTTTATTTCTTTATTGTTTTTTTTTCACGGTTAAGCTCTGTATATCACGTTTTCTTACAGTCAGTCACTACTTCCCTATTATAACATAACCTTTAAGTAATGTATGCGTTATAAAACAAAACCACTTATCCACATCTCACTGTTGCAACAGATTAATTCTCATTCCGCTGATTTATTTATACAGTTGAGAATAAAATTAAGAACATAAATTTCACTTAATTAAATCTCGTGTGAAACACTCCCACGACTTTCTCCTGCCAAAGTAAACAATGAAACATATAACCAATCTTTAATCGTAATTTTTATTTTTAATCCCTAATATTGCTCAAGCTAGAAGGTCCTTTGAAATTAAAAAACAGATTACCGACTACAAACATTGATTTACAGATTAGGGAAAATTTCTTAAAACACTAGGTTTGGAATGTACCACTATAGAAGAGCGAAACGTGGGTGATAGGGGCTGCAGAAAGGAAGAGGGTAGAAGCTTTTGAAATGTGTTGTTATATGAAAATGATAAAGATTAGTGGGTGGAGAAAATAAATAATTTAGCGGTTCTTAGACGAGTGGATGAAAGAAGAAGTATATGGAAACATCTTACCAGAAGAAGGGATAGGCTAGTGGGGCATATATCTTAAGACATCCAGATAATTATATAACTGTATCGATAATGGAGGATAATATTAAGGGAGTGAATCGTAGGAGGAGGGCAAAGGTTAGAATATTTAAACCATCTTACAAACGATGCAAGGTGTTGTAGGGATGTAGATATGAAACGACTTGCGCAACATGGAATAGTTTGGAGAACTGCATCAAACCAGTTGAGAGACTGATGACAAAAAAACTTTTGTGTACCTTGCAATATGTTCGATAAATGAACAATAAGCAACCCCATGATCCAATCAAATGAGGATGATATGTATGGCGTGTAAATTAGGTGTAGTCTTGAACAGACTCAGGCCGGCCATTCCTGAATGAGTACAGTTAATTTAACCCCAACCATCAAAGAACCACTGTCTAATATTCAAATCAATATAAAAGTAACTAAAATCCTTTACAATGATTTGAAACACGGAACCTTTGTCTCCAAAAATCAGCTGTTAAACAGATGACTCACAGTGACTCATGATGTAAATCAAGAGTGAAGGGCGCAAAATAAAAATCAACCTCTGTAGAAAAAACTTTTAAATAAAAGTTGTAGGTTTTATAATTCTCTACAACTTTGTTGCACTTTGTTTACACTTTTGCCCTAAAATACATATTAAGGCTGCAATCTTAAAAAAAATTACCACGAGAGCACAACCCCAAGAATTTCAGCCGGCATGGTGCTTACCCTATCTCGTTCAACTTTTATTTCAAGCATTTTTTTCTACAGAGCCTAGTTTAGCGTCAATTAGTGATTTTCATTATTTTAAAGACGAACAGAGATATTGATATATCTAGATATGTATATATATTCTATATTGATATATATAGATATGTTGATTTCCATTTAGCGTCATTCACTCACGATTAAATTTAAGTTCTGTAGTTAATTTTACATCGCTTAGTCAAGATTACACGTAAGTTATATTTCTTATTTATTTACATTGGAAAGAGAAAGTCGTGTGAGAGTTTCACGCCAGATTTCTACCTTTCAGTAGGTAAGGGCGATACGAAAAAATCATTACTTTCTCTTGCCCGATATGAAATACAGAGATGGAAAATATTGTTTTCATGTAATTTTTTAATATAGTTTTTCATCGGAAAACACGTTTCCGGTCCCCTGAAGCCAAAATCATGTTTATTTTTTGTGCGTGTGTGTACGAAGTAAAAACATGGAACTTAAGTTGATACAAAGATTGTGGCTTTAATATGCATTTTACGGCAAACGTGTAATATAATTTCAATTACAGAAAATTAAAACCATACAACATTTTATTTCAAACATTTGTTTCTACAGTGTTTAATTTAGTGACTTCCATATTTTGCTCATCATAAGTCCAATTGAGGTTGATTTTCATTAAGCGTGATTCACTTATTAAAATTAAGATTATGCCTTTCATTATTTACATATTCTAATTCTTCTCACAATCAAGAATTAGGCTCTCGTCTGTTCAGACTCGCAACAAGGACAAAACCATTGAATCATTGCCATCTCTTGCGTGGCCTCCCAATATCTCTCCTCCCCACCTGGCCGTATTTCAAAACGTTGAGGGGGATGATCCTTTCCTCAGGCACTCTCTCGACGTACTCCTTCCATCAATTTCGATATTCTGTAATCTTCCCAATCAGGTTGTAAACATCCAGTTCCGTTCTTAAATTCCACTTCTTTGGGTCTTTTAATACCGCTAGTTGCATGCCCGAGGCCTCAAACCTTGTTAAAAAACCAAGGTCCATCTGGCTCCAAATGGTAGCACCTTTTCAAGGTCCCTACCTATGAATACTAGGCGAAAATGGTCAACGGCCTTGAAGGCGGAAAAGGAAGAAATTCCCAAAGGCAAGAAAAGCGGAAGAACCGAGCGCGACAACTTGAGTAAAATTCCTCTCATCAAATCCGCTTATCAAGCTCAACTTGCGCAGTGTTCGTACCGCGGCCAAAGGATTTATTAACTTACTAACAAACTCACAAACGGCTTCGGATTCAGGACATTATTTACATTGGCAAGAGAACTTCGTGTGTGTTTCACATAAGATTTTTGAAAGAATCGGTCAAGCAACCAGTGCCGATTAAATGAAATGGTCAGACCCTAAAAAAATATAAATTTAAGTGAAATAAATACAGAGAAGTAACATAAAAATTCTTGGAACAATAAAACATTAAAACTAATTAACTACAAAATATAGTTCAGCAACATATTTTAAAAAGGCAATAAAATCTGGCTCAGTATATTAACCTACACATGAATTACAGTGAACTTGAACCTCTGTTAATGTACTTGAAGTAAATATCTATTTGTAATACAAATATTTATGTAAATATTTTAATTCTTAGTACTGTTGCGTATTGTATTTATTTAAATGGGTACGAAGGCGTTACCACCCATTCGGTGTGTAGGTAACGATAAAAGTGAAGTAAAATTGAACAAACAAGATAACGTTTAACCTTGTAAAAAATCATGAATATACATATATAAAACATCAATGGGATTTTACTATGTTAAGATTTTTTAAGGTATCTATGACAAAACATTTTCTGTGAATTACAAGATTTTCTCTCGTCAATGTACATACGAGGGTCGCTTTTTTCAACCTCCGATAATCCATAAATAAAAGACAAAAGAATATTTAAAAAATATCTTATTAAAAGTTACGTGTACTTATGGCTACTTTTCGACATGATCACGTTGACTAATGAAGCATTTGTCGTTCCTGTGGACGAACTTACCCATACGCTCTTCATAAAATGTTGCTGCCAATGTATTTAACAGGTTGACTCATGTATATACAGGCTCCTACATAAACAACTTGAAAAACTGAAGTCAATTTTTGCAATTTAGCTTAAAAATCTCATCCTCATTTTATGGTTCCTTTGTTTTTTTAAATTAATTTTCTTACAAGTCTAGAGTATTGTAAGGGTTAAATTGTTTGGCGCTGTTTTTTAGGTGAGAGACTGATCAGGTACTCAAGAGTAAAAAAATCAAATTTACTGTGAAAAACTGATGTGTCTCACTGAAATTTTACTTTTATTTCGATAAAATATTATACTTATTTTATAAATAATTTACTTTGGGCTATTTTTCAACATAAGTATCGATGATGCGTCTCCTCTATCAAGCAGTTGTTCGGTGATTGGTAAATTTGAGTACCAGTTGTCGACATAGAGGCGCCAACCAGAGTCAACTTTTACAATGCACATATTGTAATATGAAAACCATAAAAAATTAGAAGATAAAATGATTTTTCATTACCTAGATAATATTATTAAAACATGTTTAATAACGCAATAATAAACTATAATAATAGACAATATTATGTAATAGTAATAATAAGCTGTCAAGTATTTTTGACTCGATCGGATCAAGTAAATCACGAACCATGACTGGGGAAATGTTTTTGAACTTATTTTTAACAGTTCAGTATATGATTCAATGCAAACGAGCATCCAATCCGTCTCACGATTCTATTTAAAACACTATTACATGAGAGACGGATCAGTCTCTCAAAAGTAAATTTTACAGATCTGGTGAGAGAGTCTTGATGCTGTCTTAAAGCTCCTTGTAGTGTTTCTAGTGCAGTTCATGCAGCCGGAGATCACGATTATTGCAACTGTTTACTGTAAAACTTTACGAAGTTTGCGGAATGCGATTTAAAACAAAAGAAGAGGTGTGCTGACTTCTCGAATTTTTTAGATTCATGAAAACGTCCGTTTCACAGAGCTGGTGGAACCTAACGACTCCTTGAGCAATTTCAATGGGACATTTTCGATCGCCCACCATACAGTCACGACCTAGCGCCGAGTAACATCCAACTTTTCCCTGAACTGAATAAGTGGCTATAAGGACGGCTAGACTACATAAAATCTTCAAGACGTCAAAACTCATTTTAATTCATGGGCGGGAACATTTTATGAAGAGCGTATTGGAAAGCTCGTCCACACGTACGACCAAATGCTTCAATCGTTAACGTGATCATGTAGAAAAGTAGCCAAAAGTATACAAGTTATATAACTTTTAGTAATAAAACATTTTTTTCTCTATTCACTTTTATTTACGGCCTATCAGAGGTTGAAAGAAAAGACCCTCGTAACATAAGTCATAACCATAATGAAAATCAACCTCTGTTAAATAAAACGGAAAATCACTAATTGACAAAACTAAGCAAAAAACATCGTAGGAGCAGTTTTTGAGAACATTGCAAGGTTTTTTAATTTTATTTGATGTTATAATGTACTTTTGTCTTAAATAGCCTACATACTAAGGCAGCAAGCTTTAAAAAAACCCATTTTTTACAGATTTCAATAAAAAAAATCTGGAAAATACCTAATTTTATTGACGGTGAACTACTAAGCACTGTTGAAAAATGCTTGAAAAAATAGATTTTTAAATATTTTTTAATACTTTTGTCGTAAATTGCGTAACTAATGCCCCAACCTTTTAATAAAAAAATAACGATTTCAATGAACAAATTCGGAAAATTAGCTATTGACGCTGAAAAAAGCGGTTTAGGAAAAAATTCTTGAAGTAAAAGTTGTAGACTAAATTTTTTAATTTTCTACAACTTTTATTATACACACCCCTTTTACCTAAAATGGGTTTTAAAGTCTAAATCTTAAAGAAACAACTTAACCACGAAAGTACAGCCCCAAGAATTGCGCCAGACTTCCAACTTTATCTTGTACAGCATAAAAACTGTAGTAAACGGGACAACTTAAAAAACAGGAGCAGTTTTTGAGAACATTGCAAAGAAGTGAATAATCCTTAGATGTCCCTAACCAAATGTCCAAGTTTCAGCTTCGTACGCTATTCCGTCCTGAGATATTTTGTTCACACATACACACACAAATAGGTAAAAACATAGGTTTTTTTGGGTTCAGGGGGCATGAAAATGTGTATTTTTGGTGAAAAATAACACAATATTTTCGTTCTCTATATATTCATTAAAGACACGAGTAATATACGTAATGCAGTCATTTCCGTATCTCCGGAACATTACCACTAGTCCGTCGTCTTCGATAATCCGATAATAACCGCTGTCCCACACATGTCCTATTTTTAATAAATTTTTGTATTGATGCAATCCTATTCGTACTCAAAGAAGTAGAGGAAGTTTTTACTAGGAGAACAATTTCGGAACAAATTAAATTTATAAAACTAAATAAAACATTTACGAAGTAAAATATCATTTAGAAAGAAAAAACAACTTGTCATATATGAATTAAGGATGGAAAATATTTTCATGTCAATTTTTTAAATCGAGTTTTCATCGGAAATACACATTTCCACGCCTCCAGAAGCCGATGAAATTAAATGTTTTTAGCGACTGGTTTTTTGTGTACGAACAAAATATCTAAAGAACTGAATATTCCGCGAAGTTAAAACTTGGACAAGTTAAAAGCGAAGTCGTCCCTCATGTGTTCGGTTCTAGAGTCACTCCCAATTTAACAACACATCCGTGCTCTAGGAATTTATTATGAGTCTACTGAAAACTTTATCTATGATGTGCCTTAAATCATAATTGGAAATTGTCTTGAGCCAAAAATACCAAACATTGTTGAGGTCTCTATTAATAGTGTACCTTGTTAGTAAATTATTTAATTGTCTTTTACAAAATTAAGTCATTTTTATTTTGTCAATAAATTCAACCAAGTTATTGGTAGTAGCTACCACGAATTTCTTTGGAAAGAGAATAGCAACTCCTTTTCCAATTAAAATTTTCGGTTTATGTTTTGTTAAATACAATCGGGCCAATATGTAAAATTGGATCCCCATATGGTCTATGCTTGGCCTCCCAATTTTAAATTTTTTCCCCAAGATTAACAAGTGCTGGGTAGACCCGATGATAAGAGCGGCAACCGTAGCTTGAGGTGCCTTTTCCTCCTCCCAGTTGTGTGCGCAGGGAAGAGCCAAATAGATAGGTGTGGGGGAAATATAGGGTGCCGGCTTGCCTGCATTTGCCCCACCGGGGTATTTTTCCACAATCGGTAATACTAACTTATTATGCATTTAATGACTAGAATATAGTAAAACCCGCTTAATAGAAACATACAACACTTACAATATTTCAAACATTTTTTACAACGTTACACATTTTACATTCTTTCTTAGTTTAGCGTCAATTAGTAATTTTCTGAATTTTTCTCATAAAAATCGGTAAAAATGAATTTTTTAATATTGTGGCCTTAGAATGGATGCATTTTACGGCATTAATGAATATTAAAGTTGTAGGAAATAAAAAACCCTACAACTTCTATTCAAGCATTTATTTCCACAAAGCTTAGCTATATCGTTAGTGATTTTCAGTATTTTAAATTTTACAAAGGTTGATTTTCATTTTGCGTCACATCATCACTCATGATTAAAACATTTATGTTATATTTTTTATTATTTAAACTGGCAAGAGAAATTCGTGTGAGTCTTTCACACCAGATATTTAACACAGGACCTATATATAGGAAGAAAAATACGATACGTCGGTAAAGTAATATAACTACTTCTAGAAGTAAGGTGCAAGAGCAAGAAACAAACAACAAACTATCCAGCGAATAGTAGGTACACGTTAGGTATGATAACTACATTCGAAGTAAGACATAGAAAGAAAATGAGAAAGAAAAAAGAAAAATTCTACAACACAAGAGCGCGCGCGGACGTTGGTAAACGTGAGAACATATACAGCGAGTCTACTTTTTTTACAACTGGGAGCAGTGCGCGGCCTTGACTTCTCTAGTCAGTGCGACAAAACAGCGTCGAATGAAGGAAAGACGAAACAAGTAATAGACAACAAACGAAGTAAGCAACGAGAACGAACGAAATAGACTTGCAATGTAGTATCGTCGGTATAATAGTCGTTGTTGTATTGAAAGGGAATTTTTACTAAATAAATTTTCCCTCCACTTTAAAAGTAACTACAAGTTCTATTATTATGTACAGAGCGCTTCGAAGAATTACATACATAGTGAACAGACAACTAGTGTTCACGAAGAGAAAAAGCTAAACAAAAAAATTATTCTTTGTTAATTTTCCATACTACAATATTAGGCATACTGTGTACAGATTTCATTTAAAACACTGTATTAAATAAGATGGAAAAACTTAACGCTATGTTTAAAATTTCATTATTAAACCAAATTCCCGCCAATTCAACTTCATTTTCCCGCCAATTTCAATATAAGGTTAAATTTTAAATATCTACGGATTAATAACGAGATTAAATGCTTAACTTTTTTATTTTTCAGTATTTTATAACATGATTCCGATCGCTTCGCTCATATTTCGACTTATATTTTGTTTTACTGTTTCACCCTTGAAAGTCTATTTGGATCAACTTGGAAGACAGTTTTTTAGATTTTTACTACATTGTTCTTTCTCTTGACCTATGTGAATATTATAGGGAAGAAGTACTGTTTTCATGTCGATTTTTCGAAATCGAGTTTTCACCGGAAATACACGGTTTTAGGGCCACTGAACCCAAAAAAGATATGGTTTTAGAGATTGGTCTGCGCGCACGTGTGTGTGTGTGTGAGACCAAATTCTTCAGATCGGAATATCATAAAGTTGAAACTTGTAAGTTAGGTACCACTGTTAAATAACATATGAGTTAGTTAGTACATAAGTTAGGTAGTACTACGGGAACCAACACGACCATTTTTCATCAAAATCGGTCAACCGGAAATAACAGTTTATTCGTGCAATTTTTGACGTTTTGCGATTTTCTCAAAAACAGCTCCTATAATTTTTTTTTCAAATCGCTTAATTCACTACATTTTTTATGCTTTACATGATAGGGTCAGCGCCATTTCCGCTGAAATTTTTTGAGATCGGCTATAATTTCAAGGTAAATTGTTTTTCAATGCGGTCTTAATATGAATTTTGTAGAAACAACAACCCTACAACTTTTATGGCATACATTTGTTTCTAAAATGTTTAGTTTAGCGTCAATTAGTGACTTTCTGTAATTTGCTCATTAAAATTGGAAAAAAATAATTTTTAAATTTTTTTAAGACAAAAGCATAATATAACTTAAGAAACAAAATATAGTGTAAGAATTATATAATAGAATGTACGGTGGTCATAAAGGGACTACACAATAATACATGATATAGTTTTGGCTCGTGGCCTCAACAAGTCTTCCGTAACTAATAACAATTATAGGTCACGTGTTTAAAAGTTAGGGGTTTTTAATAAAGAGGTAGTTAAAAAGTGTAACGACGTCAAACAAAGCAATAAAATAACGAAACGAGCAGAGGTATAATTTTCGACGTGTGTCCGACCCATTCCACGTCACATGCGGTCTTCCATCTGTGGATTGATTATGGTTTACTGGAGCTGTTTCGTTCCGCTTGTTTTTTATGCAAATTATATTTTTGCGAGCATATTAACAGATGCTCTACAAATGTTTTACTACTAATCATTCAAGAATTACTACTTTTACAAAATACTGGACTAACTGATTCGAACAGTTCTTCATTACAGAATGGACAATTAAATTTAAATCTGTACCCCTTGGCGCATACATCACTTTCCCTGTGCAATGGGACCATTCTCCATAACCTAACAGCAGCACATGCAACATTCCTTTGGTTACAATATTATATTAACATACGCAGAAAAAGCAGGACTAAAGATTTCCTTCAAAGAAAATCTGGTTTGAAACACTCATATGATTTTCTCTTGCCAAGGTAAATAACACAGATTATGTTGAATCAATAGTAAAAAATATAAAATGAAAAACATTAAAAAGATATAACATGAACATCAAATGTAAAAACATAACCTAATATTAGTCTACTGTATAATCATGAGTTAATGACGCAAAATGAAAAACAACCTCTGTTCGGCTTAAAAATATGGGAACTTACTAATTGACAAATTAAATAAAAGTTGTAGATTTTTTTTATATCCTACAACTTTAATTAAAAATATGCTACATTTGTCATAAAATGCATACTAATGCCGCAATTTTAAAAAATCCCATTTTTTACAGATTTTGATGCGCAAAATACAGAAAATCATAAACTGACGCTGTATATCATAAATTGACGGGAAAATCATAAATGGACGTTGTATAAAAACAATGTTTAAAATAAAAGTTGCAGACTTTTGAATGTTCTACAACTTTAAATACACACATTTTTGCCCAAGAATGCAAATCAAGGCCGCAATCTTACAAAAGCCATTTTTCACCACGAGAGCACAGGCCCCCCCCCCAAATTTTAGTAGACATGGCGCTTATCCTATCTTGCAGAGCATATAAAATGTAGTAAATGAGGCGATTTTTCAAATAATCGTAAGAGCAGTTTTTTAAAAAATCACGAGTGAAAAATTACACGAATAAACTACTACTTCCGGTGGACTGATTTTGATAAAAATGTTCGTGTCGAGTCCCGAAGTAGTATCTAAAGTTTCAGGTTTCAACTTCGTACAATATTCCGTTTCTCAGAAATTTTTTGCTCTCTGACCACTAACCACCCACCCACCCAAAGCGCGCGCACACACACACACACACACACACACATGCACACACAGGCCAATCGCCAAGACATGTTTTTTTGGGTTTAGGAGTCTTGAAAAAGTGTATATCCGTGAAAACCCGATTTCAAAAAATCGACAGGAAAACAATACTTTCCTTTCATATAATTCCATATAGAGCAAGAGAAAATAAAAACTGGGAAATTTGATAGCTTCAAATAGGCTACCTCGAAGAACATACAACTGATTACAAGCAAAACGGAACAGAACAACAGCAGTTGTAAAATGGTTGGTGCAATCCAAAGAACTTACCACTTGTACAAAAAGAAGCACTCTCAAAATAAGTTAAGATTAGACATAATAAGACATAAGTTAAGATTAGTCATAATACTGCGATAAAACCTGTGTATTTGTACACGAGTAAGTGGATTAAAACGACCAGAAACGATGGTCTTGGAGAAGCAGAGAAATTTGAGAGTAAGATCATCCACACGATAATGTGTCCGAAGATAACAGACGAACAATATAGCTTAAGAGGACACGAAGAACTAACTGTACAAGGAAAATGAACGAGAAAAAGAAGACTATAATTTTACGGACACCTGTATAGAAAAAATATCAACCGGTTGACAAACAAATTTTTAAGACACTGAACACAATAGACCTATGTTTAAAAGACGATATTGAGAAAACCGGAATATACCAAAACTAATTACTGACTAAGAAGAGCTTCCATATAGAGCAAAAACGGGACACCGGGTGCAACGTCAGCCAAGGAGAGTACTTTAAAAGAAATTCATTCGAATTTAATATAAGTTTATTACTTAGTAAGTAATAAAATTATTCACCGTATTTTTTGATCACACGTTGAACTTTTGACTTTCTGAAAATTCCAAAAAACGTTTTGATTTCATGTATGTTATTCATTTTTATATTTCACATTAAATACACAAAACTAAACCAAGGCTCGTGTTTTTTTAAAAAACTGCTCTTACGATTATTTGAAAAATCGTTATGTGAACAATTTTTAATAAAAAATGACGTTACTTTTTGAAAATCGTTCGTAATTCTTATCCTCAAATAAACATAGGAAGACATGTAGAAATGGCTTGACATTCTGCTGATACATTTCATATGTAATGATTTATTCTAATGAAACTCTGATCATGAATCTCTCATGATTATAATCTCATTATTGCACAATGGAATTATGTGAACAAGAAACTATTTGAAATAAAATAGAATATTAACATTTAGGAAGAAAAATAACCGGAAATGAGCTGACATTACCTGTCATCATTTATAGGTCATAGAACCGCAAATTTTTTACGTCGAAGAATTTTTATCATTTTGTATTCCTTAAAATTTTTTTTTGAGTTTTCTAGGAAAATTTTTGTGTAAGAATGCCAATGTAGTAATAGAAACATGATCGTACAAATCGAATGTACGAGGGAAGATTAATAATTACCAAAAAAAATTTAAATGGAAAGAAAAAACGATTTATTTATACATACATCTTGTACCTCGGTTCTGTGAGCTTTCTGAGTCCCACAGCAGTACCTGCAATTTTTTTGAAAACCGCTTAGTTTACTAAATATTTTATGCTTAACAAAAACAGTAAGCGCCATGTCTACCGAAATTCTTGGCGAGGTTGTATGAACTCTTGTTAATTTTTACTTTCTCTCGCCTATATGAATATATACCTTCCTTCCTGGAAGGTACTGTTTTCATGTCACCTGAACCCAAAAAACATGATTTTAGCGATTGGTCTGTGTGTTTGTGTGTGAACAAACAAAATACCTCAAGAACGGAACATCGAACGAAGTTGAAACTTGAAACTTAAGTTAGATATCACTAGAAGTCCCGACATCGACATTTTCATCAAAATCGGTCAACCGGAAGTAGTAGTTTATTCTTGTAATTTTTCACTTTTTTGCGATTCTCAAAAACAGCTCCTACGATTTTTTTTAAAAATCGCCTCATTTACTATATTTTTATGCTCTACAAGACAAGGTAGACGCCATGTCTGCTGAAATTCTTGGGGAGGTAATTCTTTCATTTTGCGTCATTCACTCATGATTTAATACTCGTAGGTTACATTTTTAATTATTTACATTGGCAAGAGAAAGTCATAGGAGTTTTTCACACGATTTTTTCCTCTACATAAATAATTTGTCTTGATAATTACTGAACGTCCTTTTTAATAGAATTGGATGAGCCAAAAAATTCAATGATGATGACGACTATTTCTATGTTGAAGATATGATACGTGCGTGTGCATTATGCGTGAGTTGCTTACACTACGTTGTTCATCTATAATATAACCGGAAGTTTTGTTTGCACGTGATTAATGAAAAAAAACAAAGATAGACCGAGAGAGGTGAATGGTGGGGAAAGAGAATCATGATAAAGAGATCGACCGGATGCACACAGTAAGAAGTGAGTTGGCAAACATGACTACCTGTACATAAACGATTCTTTTTAGACACCTAAACTTTATGAATCACTGTATCATCAACCTAAGAAAATCATTCATTAATTTATTAGCAAAACGAAATCATCAAGATCAGATACGGACAAATTAAAACAGCGAATTCCGCTTATTGCGATCACTAGATAATGCAATCAGCCGGTTATTATGATCAAATACAAAACAACCAAATCTAACCATAAAATCACATGTGATTTCTTATGTTCATACGATCAGGACTTTTAATTCGTTGTTTCTAACGTTCAAAGTCACTCAAAAATACTATTAAAAGTTAATTTCACCTGTATATCTAATAAATAATATCGCGGTTTTTATAACTGTTACGATTCCGGGTAATTTTTACTTTCACTTGTCTATACGAATAAAAGGAAAGTACTGGTTTCATGTCGATTTTCGAAATCGAGTTTTCACCGGTTATATTATATATATTTCAGACCCCCTGAACCGATAAAAAATGTTTTTAGTGATTGGTCTGTGTGTTTGTGTGAACAAAATATCTCAAGAACGGAAAATCGTACGAAGTTGAAACTTAAATCGTACATTAGTTTTCAAAAAACATTTAAGACGCTAAATGAAAATCAAGCTCTGTAGAACGTAAAATTACGGAAAATCACTAATTGAATAAACTAAACTTTGTAAAAACCAGTTTGAAATAAAAATTGTAAGTTCTTAATTTCCTACAACTTAATTATATATACTTTACCCTACAATGCATATTAAGGCCGCAATCTATTAAAAAAACGGCAGGCGTGGCGCTCACCCTGTCTTGTAAAGCATAAAAAGTTAGTAAATAAGGCGATTTTTTAAAAAATCGTAAGCCGTTTTAAAGAAAATTGCAAAACAGTATAGAATTGGAAAATGTTAACTGAAACCGTATTCTACTCGTTCGTAAGATTTATAATCCAAATAAGTCGCAAGAATAAACACGTTCACGTTCATCTCTGGAAAACGCCATCGTTGACACAAGAGCCGAATGGAAACAGGAATAGCACTGGTGCACAATAATGGTATTTCAATTGTTACAAGCTGTTAACTTTGAATACAGTTTTGCCAACTAACAAGTAGAAACACGATATTTACCAATACGTTACTTCTACAAACCTACTCAATGTGACGGTTGGGTCCATTTTGAAACACCCGTTATATTCGTCACCCAAAACTGGGCTAGCTGCCAATGTAAAATGGCCGCCAAAAATAGCAAGATTAAATTATTTTAACCAAGGTTTCGAATCCCTAAAATAATAACCTATAGTTAACTTTATAACTTACCCTAACCTATGGAGAATTCTTTGTAAAGAAATTATAAAAAGGAAATTATCAAGCAATGATTTTAATTCCAACTTGGTGATCTGAAATGGGTTGACTACACCGGTTTTAACATTGAACTAATCAACTTTTTTTTATTAATTAATTTTTCTTAATCCCTACTGTGTGTACGTAGCAATCCGTTCAATTTAAGAATAAGCAACCCACTGACCAAATGAGATGACGATGATATCTATGACGTGTAAATGAGGTGTAGTATTATACAGACTCAGGCCGACCATTCTTGAGAGAGTATGGGTGACTGAACCTTAACCATGAAAGTACACTGGTAACCCGTGTCTAGTATTCAAATCCGTTCAAAAGTAATACCTTTATTACCTTTACTACTTTTACTAGGATTTGTCTTCGAACATAAGCTATTAAACAACTGACTCGCGGCGACGACTTTACTTCTACACCAACCCGGTGAGTTAGTTAACATTTAATATAGTAAAAATATTTTAAAATAATTAACACTAAGAAAGAAAATTTTAGCTGACCAATTTACTTCAAGAACCTTTTGAGGAATACACTGACAACATACCTGCAACACACAAAAATAAAATAAACATTACTAAAACAATGTGTAAAACATTTCGATTAAAATACATAATTACTTTTTACTTTTCAATTGTTATAGAGAACTTTACACTTGTAACAACCACCCAATATCATCCATACTTTTTCTGTATCGCTACTTTCTCTCTCCTTATATCATATATAATTAATGCGACTTATATTTTCAGGCCCCCTTTATCCAAAATTCACGTGTGAGGTTTACAGATTAGTCTGTATATCTATTGTGTTTCGATAAAATAACTAAAAAAACGGAATATCGTATCGTACAAATTAGAAACTTGAAACTTTATAAGTACTACGAGCAGACCCGAAACGGATTTTCATCAAAATCCGTTCATTACCAAAATCAAAATCTGAATTATCAATTTATTTGTACAATTTTCTCAAAAACTATTTATTTCGAATATAATCGTCTCATTTACTACATTTACTGTCCACGCGAAGTAAAACGTTTTTAAGATTACGGTCTTAATGTGCATTTTATGTCAAAAGCCAGTACACTAAGTTGTAAAAAAATAGAAAATTTACAAAAACCTACAACTTCGTTTTTTCCCGTATAATCGTATGGCCAATTTTAGACCACGTGAGGTGACTTTAGACGTTTCTGGAAGCTTTTCTGCAGCCCACATTCTCAGGCTTTTCTTTCTTTTGTCCACCCGGTGTTCTCTTTTGCTCTTCACGGAAGTCCGTACTTAGTTGTCTGAATTTAATTCGGTTCATAAAGTTCTCGGTTTATTCCGGTTCTCAATATCCTCTGACTTCTTTAAACCATTTATCCACACCTTAATGTCTATTTTTTTAATTGTCATCCATTCTACACAGGTGTCGATTAAAATGTTAGTCTTCTTTTCTAATCGTTTCTCCATTAATCATTAATTTTCCTAGTAGAGTTCTTCTTGACCACGTCTTTGGTTGAATTATCTCCCCGAGGTACTTGAAGCTATCAACTTTCCCAACTTTTCCGTATCGTGTCTTCAAGTGACGCGGGTGTTTTTGATGACGCCTGCAACTTTTATTTCAAGCGGTTTTTCTACAATGTAAAGTTTAGCGTCAAAGTTTAATTGAAAGCGGAATTAAAAATGCGAATTTCTTGTAACACGGCTAAGTATTTTTTTTATAAAACTACGTCAAGAAATAAGTCGTTGTAAATTTACAGGGTTATAACTTCGGCAAAGGTACAGATGATAAAAGTGTTTCATGATAAAATACTCCACAAAAATATTGTTTGATCATTATATAGGCCTACATTCTTTCCCTATATGATTATACACGGAAGGAACGAATTGTTTTCGTGTAGACTTTTCGAAAAGTCTACATTACACGTTTTCAGATACCCATCAAAAAAACAATTTATTAGTGATACGTTTGTGTGTGAACAAAATATTTTAAGAATGGATACTTTTTCTACAACACTTAGTTTGGCGTCAATTTTCGATGTTCTGTACTTTTCTCGTCCAAATCGGTAAAAAATGGAATTGCTTTAAGATTGCGCCCTTTTTACGACAAAAGTAAATATAACTTTTATTGAACCTACAACTTTTATTTTCAGAATTTTTTCTACACAACTTAGTCTAGCGTCGTAACTCGTAATTAAACATAGGGTAAACTTTTTTATTGTTAACATTGACTCGAGAAAGTCGTGTGAGTTTCACACCAGATTTTGTTTGTTATCGACTGAACTTTGTAAAAATGTATTAGAACGTAGGGTTTGAAATGTTTCACTATATCAGTAAATTTGTCCTAAATAAAACAATTACGACTGCTTCTAGAGGGGGTAGTGTTGCTAGATGTTACAAACATCAACAGTAGAATCTGTATCAAAAGAAAAGAAAATTAGGAAGAAAGACCGCGACGGAAGAACATAACGATAATAGAAGAAGGCGAAAACTAAGCAAAAAAAGGAAATGGTTAAAAAAACTAAATCACCGAAGCTTGAAGGACGAACAAGAGAGACAGAGCATGCAATAAAACGAAGGAGAATTTATAAAAACCGCGACAATTTCTCACTCGTCACACGGTACGCTGTAATGGACAGAAAATAAATCACGGCAGATCATACTAATATCCTCGCAGTACTAAAAATACGAATCTCATAACCGATTCTAATGCTCAATCCTAACAATTGTAATTTTATGCGGTCAAGAATACCAAAGGACTTATGTTACGGGACACCTAACCGAAAATTTAAAAATCAATGACGAGAGAAAGTCGTGAAAATGTTTCACACAATTTTTACTTTTTCTTGCTCTATACGAATAATAGAAGGAGTGTATTGTTTTCATGTTGAGGTTTCACCGGAAGTACACGTTTTCAGGACCTCTGAACCCAAAAACATGTTTTTAGCAATTGGTCTGTGTACAAAATACGTAATTATCTCAAAAACGGAATATAGCTTTAAATTTAAACTTCGAACTTAAGTTAGATACCACAAGCGGACCCGACACGAACATTAACTTTTTTTTTAAATCGCCTTATTTACTACTTTTTATGCTCTCCTGGCAAAAAATAGTTTTTTTAAGATTGGGATTAAGCATTTTAGGGCAAAAGCGCATAACAATTGAAGTTTAAAGAAATTAAAAAACCGACAACTTTTATTTCAAACATGGCTTTCTACAAACGTTTAGTTTAACGCCAATTAGTGATTTTTTTGTATTTTTCTTACCAAAATTCGTGAAAAACGGTATTTTTAAAGATTCCGGCTTTAGTATGCATTTAACGACAAAAAAGTATAAACAAAAGTAATAGAAAATTATAAAATCAACAACTTTTATTGCAAGCACCTTTTTCTAGCGTCACTTAGTGATTTTCTGAATTTTTTAAGTCTCACAAAAGATGGATTTTCATTTTGCGTCATTCACTCATGATTAAACATAAGTAATATTGTTCATTATTTACACTGGAAAGAAAAAGTCGTGTTAGTGTTCCACCAGATTTTCCTTTAAGCGCTTACCTCATTTTCAGTTGCTGGCCAGCGGTTTTTTATTATTAATAATAGTCGGTTACGACTTTGACGATCCGTCAACTGATTAATTGGCTTTAAAATCAGTCGCTTTCAAATGTTAAGTAACACCGATTGGGCAACATTATATACATAGATCTGATGAAAATAAAACCTTACTGAGAATACATACTGGTAAACGATTTGTGAGCAATTTACCGCGCTTTACCGAAATTCTTGCTTTTACAACACTTCTAAACGTACTTCTTTGGTACGAAATCACCGGCCGTAACCAAAGCGTAAAAAATAAGCGTTAAGAGAGAAGACGTGAATCTTGACTGATAGGAATGGCCTTGACACTTGGATGACGTCACATATTAAATGGAGAAAGAGATTTTACTCGTCTTAACAACAAACACAAAAGGCTTATACACATAGCCTACAATCTAGCAAAAGTAAAATATACCACAATGAGAAAAAGAACAGGACCCTGACAGACACATATTTCTATGAAAGTGGGTAAATACTCAAACATGATAAAAAATTGTGCTTTTAAATAGGTTCAACTTAGAATTAAGAAAATACATAAATACTGAAAAGAAAAAATTAAAGAAATTAATACAGTATTTAATACATAAAATAACGGTACACCCTAAAAAAACATTCCGTAAATCGTTAAGACAGTATTAAATTTTATTTCTTTTATTGTTTAAATTTACACCTTAAATTGATATTTAATATGTTTTTCGCTAATTTCATTCAGGAGACTCAAAAAATCTCTTATCAAACACTAACACGACTTTCTCACGCCAATTTAAATAATGAAAATATAACCTAATTAATAAATAAAATTTAAGTGAATTGTTTTGAGTGAAAAGTAATAGTACGCATATGTACACAATAATAAAATAAAAAAGCGTTTCCTACTAAAATTCCCCAATCTTAATTTTAACTTTCAACCCAATTACCCCAAAACTTGAACTCGTATATCCAGAATCTTCGACGATGACAAAGAATTTACGTAAAGAAAATGTATTAAATTGAAAGTACCTGAAATAGATCCATTTGTATCATCAGACAATGAAGTCCTATGATGTCGTTGATGAAGACTATGATGAGGATAATTACTCAAATGATGGTGTTTATAATTATGATATGTAGATGATGATGATGATGATGTGGTTGTTGATGATGTTGTGAGGATATGCAAACGAGGATTTAAATCTAGATCTAAAAAGTCAATATCGACTTCACCGATATCGGAAGAATTATCAATCGATGATGTAGTTGGAGATACCAGATTACATGAGGATGATGACACTTCTGGTGAAGATCCATCACCAGAAGATGAAGTACGACGTATCCAAACACCGGTTGCCATTATGACAACGCAACAAACCACAAAATATCCGAACAGAATTGTGTTAATTAAAATTTATAACTGCACCATGTTTTATATTATATCACTGAATCACCAGGGTTCTATTATAACTGCGTATCACAACACATTTTTTACGGAAATAAAACTGAGTTTATAGGTTTTTATTACTCATTTCGATACTGTAATAAAAGTTTAATCTGTAAATACGTCATGTACATTAAAAATCTGGTGTGAAACACTCACACGACTTTCTCTTGCCAATTCAAATAACAATATCACCTAACATTGGTAAGAAAACATTAGAAATAAACAACAAACTAACCTCAAAAAACAACCTAATTTTAATCATGAGTGAAAGATGCAAAATGAAAACCAACCTTAGTTTGGCTTAATAATACGGAATATCACTCTTCCACGCTAAACTAGGCTCTGTATACACTTTTGGCGTTAAATGCATACTAAGGCTGAAATCTTTAAAAAAAACGATTTTTTTACACATTTTCGTGAAAAAAACATAAAATCACTAATTACCGCTAAACTAAGCGTTATACAAAAAAATGAAAAATAAAAGTTGTAGGTTTTAAAATTGTCTACAACTTTTTATTATATATTTTTGCGCTAAAATGTATACTGAAGCCGCAATCTTTAAAAAATCATTTTTTTTCTACGAGAGCACAGCCTCCCAAAGAATTTCAGCAGATATGGCGCCCACTTTATTATGTAGAGTATAAAAAATGTAGTAAATAAGGCGATTTTAAAAAAAATCATAGCTGTTTTTGAGAAAATTGCGTAAAGTGAAAAATGACACCAATAAACTATTACTTCCGGTTGACCGATTTTGATAAAAATGTTTGCGTCGGGTTCTCTAGTAGTATCTAACTTAAGTTTCAAGTTTCAACATCGTACGATGTTCCGTGAAAACTCGATTTCGAAAAATCAACATGAAAACAATACTTTCCTTCATACATATTCATATAGGCAAGAGAAAGTACAAATTCTAAAAAAAGTAAGTGTGTCCTATGTTCTACAACATTAAGTATGTTAATGTAGATAAATCAGAGCCAAATCTTTAAATAATACTTTTTATTTTTAAACCTAGACGGGGAGCTATGCCAGACATTAAAAATTACACCCTTTCCCCCATAACTTCACACACTAATGACGTGTAATCTTGTACAGGCTCGGGCCGATCATTCCTGAGAGAATAGTTAACTGAAAACCCCAACTATAAAAGTACACCGGTAATCACAGTCTAGAATTCAAATCAGTATAAAAGTAACTACATTAACTAGGATTTGAACCAGGAAACCGTCTCCGAAAATCAGCTGTTGACAGCTAACTCGCGGCGGTGACTTTACAACACCAACCCGGTGGTATAAATACAAATAAATAAGCATTTCAATACAGAAATAAGTTATTCTTATTTTAACAATTTATTTATTGTTAAAATAACAAATCTTATCACCAAAAAATTTGGAATGGTATGGTGCAAGATTGTTTAAAGATTTCAGGAGTTCATTTCTTACACCAGAAGAAATTATGATTTAATTAAGTATTTAAATTTATTTTTAAGTTAAACCCTAAAATGTGTTAATTTCGGTTATCATTTTTTGTGATTTGTGTCAGATATCGTTTATACTAGACTCTTTAGCCTAAAAGACAGTTTTAGTTTTAGTAGGCCTATCTGTTTTATTGAAATAAGTTTTCACGGAAATACAGAGTTCACGCCCCTTAACTAAAAAAAAAAAATGTTTTTAGTGATTGGTATGAGTATGAAAAAGAACAAAATATCTCAATACTTTTTTTTTTGTTTTACGTCTTGACTGTTTTGCAAAATATTTCAAGAACGAAATAGTGTACATAATTATTGAAACTTGGGACTTACGTACCACAAGGCGACCTAATCCGAAAATTTCATCAAAACCGATTAACCGGAAGTAGTTTATTCGTGCGATTTTTTTTATTTTTTGCTTTTTTCGGAAAAACCGCTTCTACGTTTTTTTCTAAAAATCGCCTTTTAATAAATCTTTTATGCTCAATAACATAGGAAAAGCGTCTGCTAAAATTCGTGGGTGCTTTGCTTTCTTGGGATTTTTTTTTTCAAGATTGCAGTATTAATATGCATTTTAGGGTAAAAGTGTTAAGAACCTTTTACTAAATAAAGAACTTTTACTTCAAACAATTTTTTATCAAGTCTTAGTTTAGTGTCAATTAGTGATTTTTAGTTTTTTGTTGTAATAATGGGTTAAATAATATATCTATCATAATAAATAAATAATGGGATTTTTTAATATTGCGTACTTAGTAAATATTTTACGACAAAAGTGTATTCAGCCTAACCCAAGTTATAGAACATTAAAAAAGCTACAACTTTTATTTCAAATATTTTCCTCTACAGAGCTTAGTTCAGCGTTAGTTATACTGATTTTTCATATTTTGAAGTTCTACACACGTTGATTTTCATTTAGCATCATTTACTCATGTTTAAACACAGGTTATTTTTTTTCATTATTTACACTGACAAAATAAAATCGTGTTGAGTTTCACACAACACGATACTGTATAGCTGCAGTATCAGCTCTCAAGACATCCCGTTGTATTTTGGATCATACAGTAGACAATGCAGCTGAAAACTCCCGCGCCTTAATTTCTTGTCTTAAAAATGACAGCAAATCACCCTAACTTTACTAAAATACATTTACTACTCAAGTTACAAGAAATTTTCACCAAAAAATTCAGGCAAAAATAGTTAGACAAAAAGTAACGTCAGAATAAATGACTGGATATTTTACTAAAAATGTCGATATTATGTACTTTGTCTGCCTAATACCAATAGTTCAAACTCATGAAAAGCAAAACAGGTTTATACATTTATTAAATTTAAAAACCAGTTTGAAAATATTGTATAAAAGATCTGAATTATAATGAATTTACATTACACAAAAAACTACTTGGTTTCAATTCATTACAATGTAAAGTGTAGATAAAATATGAAATTCATTTTAAAATATTATTAAAATATATTCTCCTTCAAAAAGCATCGATAAATAATCAAGTCAAAAAGAGATGCAAACCGATTTATTTATGAACTAGTTCTAGTTGTCGACAAAAATACATAAACTTCTAAAGATTTAAAAAAGTGTAAATTTTATTATGATTTTCCAAGGATTTACACCGGGTAATCGAATGAAAAACTAAAAACTTTTAATTTATTAACTACATGTTATTCCTAAAATGATCCGCATAATTACAAAAGCAGTAAAAAACATAAAATACCTAGCTTATGTAATTCAAAGAGAATATCAGTGAAGACAAGAAATTTAAAAAAAATTATGGTGTGAACACTCGCACGACTATCTTTTGCCAAGGTAAATAAAACCCATTTAACCTATGTTAAATCATTAGTAAACAATGTACAAAATGAAAATCAACCGCTCTTCGACTTAAAAATACGGAAAATCATTAAAATTGACGCTAAACGGCTCTGTAGAGGAAAGTTTTTGAAATAAAAAAAAGTTGTAGATTTTTTCTTTCCTTTACTTTTTATTACATACACTGTCGTAAAATGCATAGGGCTTACTAAGGCCGCAATATTAAAAAATAATTTTTTACCGATTTAAGATGAAAAAATATAGAAAATTACTAACTTATGTTAAAAACATCAAGTGATTTTTTAAAAAATCGTAGGAGCCGTTTTTGAGAAAACGGCTGTTTAAATCGTAGGAGATCCATGTCGGGTCTCGTAGTGGTACCTAAATTGATTTTCAAATTTCAACTTCGTATAACGCTACTCCGTTCCCGAGTTATTTTGTTCACACACCGACTAATCGCTAAAAACCATGTTTTTGAGGTACAGGGGCCTCATTTGGTTCAGACATTTAAGTGAAAATGAGTTCTGTAAAGCGTTCGCGTTTATTTACTGCTAGTGAAAAACGTGTATATCCAGCGAAAACTCGATTTCTAAAACTGACAAACTGTAGTTATATACAATTTTGCAGTTATGTACAAGGCAAGGGTAATTTACTTTTATCTGTAAATTTCTTAATAAAACCTCTACATTTCTAAATCACTTACTTATTTTGACTGCTGACTCTTACAAGCAAGATAATTTTTTAGGAAAGCATACATTTACAATCAGAGCATTTAACTGTACTAGTAAGTAAAATTTGTCATTAGAAAATAAAACTTGATGGATATATCGCCCACTGGTACAATTCCAATGTAAAAATCAATTTTTAGTGATGGTCAGGTTAATTTTCAATTTTTTTATAAGTATAACATCTTAAAATTATCGTCGGCTAACAAAAAAATTAATTAAAGGCGTCAATCGACGCTGTCAATTTTTAGCGTATTTACTCGCGTACGACGCGCACCTTTTTCTAACAATCTAACGCAAAATTCGTAGGTGCGCGTCATATGCGGGGTTTTCTGGTAGATACAATACCGGTATGAGGTTGGATTGTACGATAATCTAAATCGCCTAATACTGTCCGGTGGTAAGCTAATGGCATTACCTTGCCACCGTAGCACCGCTTAGCATGGCATTTTGGGTTGAAGTAAAGTTTGTTTAAACAAATGAAAATTGTTTGGATTTAACAACGACTATGGCATTTTGTTAAATAATAAGTAGTGGTGAGCCACATCCGGTGTAAGGCTTCACAACAAAAGTGTCGTCTGTTCAGTCGCCTTCTTCGGGGATTTTCGTATGTACGGTAAAAAATACCGTTTACGTACAACTCATACATTTCAGTTTACAGGAAAGTCAAGATCAGGTGGGTATTTGGTTCAGACATTTATTAAGTGAAAATAAGTTCTGTAAAGCGTTCGCGTTTATTTACTGCTAGTGAAAAATTAAAAGTTCGTCTTGAAGCAGAAGAAATTGGTAACCATGCAGCGGGCCGTAAGTACGGCATTCCGGAATCCTGTGTAATAGATTGGAGAAGAAAAAAAGAGAAGATTCAAAATTCCATTAAAAACAGAAAAGCATTTCGCGGAGGAAAACGAAAATTTTCTAAGTAGAAAAAATAGCTATTGTCCTACATTGAAGACCGTCGTTAAGAAAGGTTGGCATATCAACAGAGATTGGAACTTTAAAGGCGAAAGAAATTACATTCATAATTTAGTAATTAAATTTGTTTGAGTAATTGAGTGGAGCTTCTAATGAGTTTTTTTAATTACCTATATTTAATTATTTCTTAAAACTTGTTTCCGTTTTTTGGGGTGCGCGTAGTACACGAGTAATTTTGTCAGTACGGTAAGTCTAAAATCTTGAAACGTTTGAATCTATGGCATTGGTCACTATGATCCAAAAGGTATTTTTTATTTTCTGTCTTGGTATTATTTGTTTCGGTGCTGTACTTCGTCTACAACAGTGTTTATAATAAGTCATAATGAATTACGTCATTGGGTACAAACCCACGGGAACCGGTAACAATTTGAAGTATCCCCGATTGAAAACGCTGTACGATAGGGATGTTAAATGAGCTGGCCGATCCCCGCAGTTCAATTCCGTACGTCCATTCTGTTTTTTATAATTGTTTCATAAAGAAGCAATTTGCTAGTCAGAGAAGGCCGCTACTTTCTGTCAAGCAACCAATACAACTGACGTAATTTAGTAATGCCCAACAGTTTACGTTTCGTCCAGATGTGTTTGAATACCTAGATAGTTAACGTCTTCCGTCTACGGTAAGAGGTTATCGTTCAGAGTCACTCTTGGACATGACTTTTTTGTGCGTTTAAGTATTACGGGTAGATTTTGTTTGGCCCAAATTCAATACGGCATATTTAAATAAGTACATATATGAACAACCTTGAGTATCTGTTAAGCATAAATAGATCTCTAAATTAGGTAACCTACATTTTTAAGAGTAATGTAGTTGCATAAAAGACGATCTAATTAGTTTTACATTTAGGGTTTAAGGGACGACTCATGTGAAAATATCAAATGATACAATACAGGGCAATAATTTTTGTGTACTACAATAGGCTTACCTCATGAGACTAGCAATTCCTGAGAATTTTACGCCAATAAGTACAGGGACTATACTATGAAATTTGATCACTTTACCAATTAGCCTCCATTGATTTTTTTCTACAGAGCTTACTTAGTTAAGCGTCAATTAGTGATTTCCCGTATTTTTAAGTCGAAGAGAGGTTGATTTTTATTTTGTGTAATTCACTCATGATTAAAATTAGGTAAGGCCTGTTTTTTTTTATTTTATATTGTTCACTATTGCTCATAACAGACAGATGGTAACACTCGATCTGGTAGTTCCAGGGCTATAAAAAAAATAGTTCTTTTCGTATCACATGGCCAGCCAATTATATGACAAGCATTTAAGAACAGAAGAGGTAGAGGTGTAATATCTCCTCTGAGAGTAATGAATTTTATTACACAGCCAGACGCTGAGGTGAATGAAGTGAAGGTGTTATTTGCAGAATAGAAAGTAGATGCTTTTCGGAGGGCCTAGCATGCTGATCAGCATACTTTTTCTCAGTAAGGAAGGCGATGGTAAACCATCTCACTCCTCGTTTTAATTAGTAAAACCTCTTAGAGGTTCAAACCAGCCTTTCGGCTAATGACCTAAACAACATTGTTTACCAATGATTAGGTTATATGTTTCATTATTTACATTGGCAAGAGAAAGTCGTGTGTTTTCACACTAGATGTTTCTAAACGTTAACAGCGTTATCACAGATATTAGAACTTGATGGTTTTTGTCATTTTACTGGTGAATGTTTTAAATTTCGTCTATGTAGTATGTAACAACCGGCTTAACTCGGGTATAATTTTGTTTTATTTCAACAATTTTTAAATTATGGTTATAAATAAATCAAAAATAAAATTTTCTGATTTGGAAAAATTTGATATCTACAGCGAGTTTCAGCCATCTACCTCATCCGTAAACAAAAAATATTGGCTTAAGGGTTGAACCCATTTTCAACCCCTTATAGGTGGTACACTTTGTAATCATCAAAGGGTAATTTTTGTAGGTGCACTTTTCAAACCCCTTAACGGTAGAATGTCGAAATCATTTAAGTTTAAATTTTCTATTTACCCTAAAAAAATATTCCTTCCAAATTTCAGCCTTCTAGCTATTGTGCAAGTAGAAGAATTAGTGACGAGAGAGTCAGTGAGAGCTCTCCCATTTAAATTTATACAGATTAGTTCTAATTAGCAATTTTTCGAGTTATTTTAAAATTATTAATCAACCGGTATAAGAAAAATTTCAGATAGGTGACTTATGAAACTAAACATTTCATGAAACAAAAACAAGACTTGATTTTCTTCAATGATATGTTACAATTAATTAGTAATAAATTGATGTGGCTGTCCTGGTCAAAGTTTTCGCACAGTTTCCTTTTAATACTCCAATCGAATGTCTAGTCAGCCCGATTACGTTCTATGCAGTAGAATAACATCTCTGTCCCAATTCCAAAATTTCACAATTTCTCTATTTTTTTTTTTTTACTTTCTTTATTGATTGGTGATATCTACATACGAGGCGATATACAGATGAAAAAATGCCAGACTTGACCAGGAATCGAACCCGGGACTCCGGCATAGAAAACAGCAGACTCTACTACAAAGGAAACTATTCAAAACCCACAAATTACACAAAGAACAGGAAAAAACTGAACAATTAAAAGAAATCAAGTAAGTGGTTACACATAGTTCTTTGTGTATTTGTTGCCTAAACTTTTATAAAAATTACTGAGATCTAAAACATGAATTATACATTAATAAATTCAAAAACCAATACTTTCAGACAGCGCATGAATAAAGAATTTTTTGCTGCATCCGTAGCGTATTGGTTAGTGCCCTAGCCTACAACGCGGAGGTCCCGGGTACGATTCCTGGATAGTGTCTGAAAATGTTTTCCAGTCAAAACCCACTGTTCCAGTTGCATAACCTACCGTAGTCGCTAATAACCAAGCTGTTGATGCGACTTTATGTTTATCTTTTCACGACCAAGCTGAACATTTTAATCTTAATGACTAATAGATTTCCGTTTAATAATCAATAGATTACACCCAGTTTATAACATATAAAAAAACAATATTTTACAGTTAATTACAACGTTTTAACGATAGAGGTTTAAAGAAAAAATAAGGGTTTTTTTTCAGAAAAATTATATCTCTGTAACCTTTTAACTTACACACTTAAATTCGGTGTTAAATTAAAGATTAAATTTATTTATATGATGTCAAAACCTTTTCAAACAATTTCTTCAGAAAGTATAGTTTAAAAAACTATCTGAATTAAAATACATAAGTAATCGTTCCTCTATTTGTCAAACCATCTTTTTGCAGAATTTCAAGTGTTGAATGTTAGGCAACTCTTTGTATGGGAGATCTTAAGAAAGCTACATAACACCTACTTAATTCATCCAGATACTACTTCTTCCACCTATTTATTCCAAAGCGAGAAATATTATGAGTAACACATCTCTCTACTTGGCCTCCAAATTGCGTAACTTGCTACCTAAACATATAACTGAACAGAATGAAATGCAGATATGGATAAAATTTATGTCGGAAGGGACAACATGAAAGTGATGCTAGGTTAAACACTCACCATACTTTTTTGTGGTAAATAGTAAGACTAGTGAAATAATGTTTTTATTCACATAATCTGGCACATGGTGTCTTAACCATGACTGGATATGTTAATTTCCACCGCCTCGTTTATTGGAATGAATTTGGTAATAGGATGAGTGTAAAAAACTAACATAAAATGTTAAAATAAAAATCGTATTTTTTGGGAATAAAGTATTATTATTAACATTTTATGAAAAAAATTCTGTCACATCATAGTATATCTAATAATAAACAATCAAGAAAATCATAACTTAAGTTTTATGATAGCTATTCATAATTTTTAAATTATGATTAGCTATCATAAAACTTAAGTTATGATTTTCTTGAATTTCAAGAAATTGTTAATTTACGGGAAATGTAGAATTAAATTTTAAGGGGCGTCTAATTTACCATGGTAAAACTAATAATACCATTTTATTCACAACAATTTGAACTAATATATTTAGCTGAATAAAATAATTTCTTAAAATTTTACAAAACAAAAACAAAAAGATTTAAAACTTAACATTAATTAATCTATGAATAATGAATTTTTATTAAAAGAAACATAAAAACTATTTTACCGAAATGATATTGCGTTGAATCGCAAAATATCATGGTTAGAAAATATCGCAGAATTAACCGATCACTATTCACAATATATTATAAATATATTTTTAAATCACAAAAAATTAATAGTCCCCGACATAAAATTAATGAAATAAGCAAAAAAATTAAGATCGTAAGAAAAATACATTACACTAATATAAAATTAAGGTAAATAAAACATAAATAAAAGATGTGCACAACACGCGGTAATCAACTACAGACACGAGACACGGGAACAACCTGAGCGAATAGAATGTTTACAATGAGTAGAATCGCAACAGTTACTACACCTGACTGGTTGAGTTAGAAGAATCAGGGTTACCAACATACGAACCGAGGCCGGCCGGTATATTGCTATGAATTCGCTTTCTTTAATCAGTTTTACCACGCTATCCAATCTAACTATTTTATAAAAGAATACCACCAGCAAAAGAACAACAAAAAGAAATAAACTAACCACAAAATAAAACACGTTCCCTCTCTACTACAGTATTCTATGAGTAACAAAATACTACATCACACACCATCGTTTACGGAAATTGCCGAAAGTTCGCGAATCAAATAAACCATTAAAATTTGACGTAAAACACTTACACGACTTTCTTTTGCCAATGTAAATAATACAACATAACCTATGTTAAATTAAGTAAACAATGAAAAATAAAAAAGATAGCCTAATCATGAGTGAATGACGCAAAATAAAAATAAACAAACACGGAACGTAAGAATACGGAAAATCACTAATTCACGCTTCACTAAGCTCTGTAGGAGAAAATTTTTGAAATAAAAGTTTATAACTTTATTTATATACATATGTGTCGTAAAATATACATACTAAGGCCGCAATCTTAAAAAATACAATCTTTTTCAGATTTTGAAGAAAAAAATATCACTAATTCACGCTAAACTACGGGTTCTAGAAAAAAATCTTTAAAATAAAAGTAGTTGGTTTTTAAATGTTTTACAACTATGATTACATTTTTACCGTAGAACGCATATGAAGGCCGCAGTATTAAAACAAAATCTCAGAGCACAGCCTTCCCATGAATGTTAGCAGACTTTTTTTAACGTCCGACTGTTTTGCAATTACTGCTAATGCAGACTGTGAAAGAAGAAATTATTTTTTTGTAACGTATGAAAATATTCCGTACCTGAAAAAGTGAAAAATCGCAAGATTCAATTACTACTTTCGGTTGACAGAATTTGATTAAAATGTTTGTGTCGGGTCCCGTAGTGGAACCTAAATTAAGTTTCAACTTCGTAGAATTATCCATTCTTGAGATATTTTATTTCACACGCACACACAGACACAAGATGTAATGTCGACCGCAATAAATTTCCTGAGAATCAATAAATTTAACAGGATAAGGGTCTTTTTGATCGAATTTGATTTTAGCTCTTACTGGACTCATTCCGATCAATTTTTTATTGGAACTTAGCTTTCCACGTGCAGATTTTCCCTCACCAATCGTATTCTTCCCCAAATTCCCGATTAAAGATGAAAAAAATAACTGATTCTTTTTGACTCGGTTCTTTTAAGTTACCAAACCGTTGCCGTGATTAATCATTTCGAGGTCACAATGAAATCTAATTTGTGCATTTACACGGGGTGTTTTATTAGTTTCCGATGTAATTATACTGTCACATTAGCCAAAAGTGTATAATATAATTAAAGCAATAGGAATTTAGAAAACCTACAGCTTTATTTCAAGCATTTCTTCCACAGAGCCTTCATTTAGCGTCAATTGGTGATTTCCCGTATTTTCAAATCGAAAGAGGTTGAGTTTAATTTTGCGTCATTTACTCATGATTAAAAATAGGTTATGTTTTTCATTTCACATTGTTTAATAATGATTAAACAACAGTAACATATTCATATTTACACTGGCAAGAGAAGTCGGGTGAGTGTCTCACACCATCATTTTCATTTTTTATTATTTTACCTAGGAATATTCCAATGGCAGCAATTTTTGTTTCTTGATACATGCTGAGTCTGGCATTTTAAGAGGTTTGCGTTAACTTATATTACTCAAAACTGGCGAACACTATGTTCATAAAACATAAATCATTATATTCAGAAAAAACCAGCCTGTACCGGGTGTTCCGGGACGTGATCCCCGAACTTCAGGGACTGATTCAGGACATCAAAATAAGCAAAAAGTTCACGTGAATATAAGTCCTATTTCGCTTCGTTTTCCTTCTGGCCGCCATTTCATTAATGAAATAAATTATTTTTAGGAACGGATCAATTTATTTTAATGAAATTTGGCAGATCCCAGTCTAATTAATTAATTTTTTGGGTAGTGTAGCTACTTAAAAACAATTTTGACAATACAATTTAGCCTGTTAATTAGTATTGTTCTCTTAAACTACAAACTAGATTTATTGACAAAATTGTTTTTAATATAATTGAATAAGGAATTGAGAACAGGTAAAAAATTATCAACCTGCATTATGTTGGGCAAGCGTACTGCAGAGAACGTTTTTGCTATAGCTCGATTCTTTGTAAACGGATTTTAATAAATAAAGTGTCATTTCATACAAAACAAAATTCTAAAAAAAATTCATGAAATGTAAATTCGATAAAATCAATAATTTTCTAGATATTAAAATTTAAGATGGCCGCAATTTTTAAATATTTGCAGCTGACATTTTCAATTTTTTATTTTTTAGAATAAGACTCAGATCTACCAAATTTCATTAAAATAAATTAACTCGTTTCTAAAATATAATTTTTTCATAAAAATAAAAAAATGGAGGCCAGAAGAAAAACGAAGCAAAGTAGAACTTCTGTCCACATGAACTTTTAGCTTATTTTGATGTCCTGAATCACTCCCTGAAGAGTGGTGAACACGTCCCGGAACACCCGGTACATTTAGTATCCACTTCACGACAAATGTCTATATAATCAGAGTTATAGCAAACAAAAAATATTACAACTTTTATTTAAAGTATGTTCTTCTACAGAGCCTAGAGTTTAACGTCAATTAGCGACCCTTCGTATTTTTAAGCCAGAAGTCGATTTTCATTTTGCACCATTCACTTAAGATTAACACAAAAAAACTAAAGATTAAATTTCGGTTAGGGCCTATGGATTTTATTTGATATTTGCTAATGATAAACATAGGTTAAATGGTTTATTATTTACATAGGCAAGAGAAAGTCATGCGAGTGTTTCACACTGTATTTTTCTGGATCAGTTGAATTGGACACTTTTAAAAGAAAAAACCTCTTAAGGGTTCATGTGTATAATAGGTTCAACCACAACCTATGGAGTTGATAAACCTTTACATGGAGAAATTAATTCAAAGAAAATTGATTGCTATCAATCCTGTGGGAAAAGAAAAAAAAAGCTGGGAAAGAATTTTTTATCTTTTAAAAGATATAGGGCTACCCATGTACTAGAAATAAAACTCAATTAATTTCTATATTGGTTGAAACCCGGAAAGAAAATTAATCATAAAATTTTATTGCTTTAAAATAAATTAATAATTTCATAAAAAAGGAAATAAAAACATCTGTAGTAACTAATAAAGTTACTTGCAGTATTATAACAGAGGTATATTAAATGTTTCAGAGCGACATCTGCGTTATTATTAATTCCCGCCAATATGTTGGCAATACTGAAATGTTATGAACTTTTGTAAATATATATAGAAAATATTTCTGAAAAAAGATCATTCTGCTTTTAATTACAAGGTTAATTATAAAATTTCAATTAGGCTTAATTGATTTTTTAAGATTCAATAACAGCACAGACATTTGATATTTGTAAGTAAAAAACTCTAGTGTAACACTCGCACGATTTTCTCATGTAAATGTAAATAATGAAAAATGAATCTCGATTGAATTTAAAAATACGGAAATTAACTAATTGACGCTAAACTACGCTCTGTAGAAAGGAATAATTGAACTTCAAAGTTGTCCTGTATCTGCATGTGGGAAAGGAAGGTATTGTTTTCAAGTCGATTTTTCCAAATCGAGTTTTCACCGGAAATTCACATTTTCAGGCCCATAAAACATGTTTTTAGCGATTGGTCTCTGTGTGTGTGTGTCTACGTGAATAAAAAATCTCAAAAACGGTATAGTGTGCACGAAGTTACTTGGAACTTACGTTAAGTATCACTACGGGACGCAACAGGAACATTCTCATCAAAATCGGTCGTCCGGAAATAGTAGCTTATTCCTCTAATTTTTCACTTTTTTCGATTTTCTTAAAAACGTCTACTACGATTTGTTTTATTAAATCGTCTCATTAACTACATTTTAAATTATCTACAAGATCGGGTAAGCGCCATGTTTGCTAAAATTCTTGGGGGACCTGTGCTCTCTTAGGAAATTGTTTTTGAGATTGCGGCCTTAATGTGCATTCTAGGGCAAAAGTGCATTTAATCAAGTAGAAAAATATTAAAAAACTACAACTTTTATTTCAAACATTTTTTTGTACAACGGTTTAGCTTCAATTAATGATTTTCTATACTTTCTTTTTCATCAAAATCGATAAAAATAAGATTTTTTTATTATTGCGGCCTTGGTATGCATTTTAAGACAAAAGTGTGTATAATTAAAGTTATGTTGAGTGTGTGTGTTTTTAGGTCAACAGCCGAAAGGCCTTTAAACCTCTAAGAGTTTTAGAAAATAAAAACGAGGAGTGAGGTGGCGTATAATTGCCTCCCTCAATGAGTTGAAAAGTGCTTATCAGCATGCCAGGCCCTCCGAAAACCTTGCAGACACCTTCACTTCGTTCACTTCAGGGTACTTTTTTTGTAGTCCTGGAACTAGCAGACCGAGTGCAATTGATTTAACATTCCACCTGCTTGTTATATGAGCAATAATTAAAGTTATAGGAAATTTTTAAAAAATCTTCAACGTTTTAAGCATTTTTTTTCTACAGAGCCAAGTTCAGCGTCAATCAGTGTTTTTCCGTATTTTTAATTCGAACAGAGGTTGATTTTCATTTTCAGTCCCAAGTTTCAACTTTGTAAGTTCTCGAGATAGAAATGAAAACAATACCTTCCTTCCTTATATATTCATAGAAGCAGGAGAAAGTAAAAATATACATTTTTAATATCAGTACAGAAATACATTTACAGCTGAATAAAACTTAAAAATGAGACTCATATTATACAATAGTTAAAACTACATAAAATAAATTTACTATATTGGCAACACTGCAAAACAAAGAGAATACAGAAGAAACGGAGAAGATGACAGAGAGGAAGCAGAAGTACTGAAAGGCAAGTAGCACAACTGACCCTGAACGAAAGCGAACCACAATCTATTCCACTTCATCTTGTTCTTTTTCCTTCTTCTTGAAATAGTTATGTAGCTTCTGCTATTCAATAAGAGCTGGTTTAATGTTATAAATAAAATAATACTGACCGAGCAAAGCGAGGTCAGTAATATATAACATCGAGGTGTCCACATCACGAATTTACTTTCATGCCCGGTAATTTTTTTATATTCACATAAAATTTCAACTTAAATGTCTATTTTTTAATTTCAAGATAATTAATTAGTATAATTTGTATTGTTAATTATATTTAATCAATTTTTCAAGGACACGAGAGAGAGAATGTTCTTATAAATTATATAATAACTTGATCATCAGAACAACGCCTATAATAGGGCGAGTGATGAAAACGCACTGCTTTACGAAAAACTATCACATTATAGTAGTTAATATTTCCCTGATAAAGTTCATTTAAAAACGGAAATAATCTGGTGTGAAACACTACCACGACTTTCTCGTACCAATGTATATAATTAAAAATAATCGATTTTTAATCAACAAAATACGAAAAATCACTCATTGACTAAACTAAGCTCTATTTAAATGAAAGTAGTATTTTTTGATTTTTTACAACTTTAACCTTGAACATTATCTTATCTACACAAAAAAATATAGTACGAGACAATTTAAAATCAATTTCACAAAATTCCACAATTCCCACAAAATCGTGGGAACTGGTTTAGAGAAAATTACCAAAAATTAAAAATTACACGAGTAAACTAACCCCGGTTTACCGATTTTGATGAAACTGTTCGCGTCAGACCCCCCCCCCATCATGGTACATAACTTAAGTTCCAAGTTTTAAATTTGTAGAAGACTCAGTTATTCAGGTATTTTATTCACAAACACACACTAAAATCTTTAAAACAGGCTTTTTGCCCTATGGGACCTGAAAAACGTGTATTTCCGATAAAAAATCAACATGAAAACAATACTTCCCTTACATTATAATTCACAATAAAGGGCAAAAGAGAAAGTAAAGTTGTAATACGTATAAAAATAACATCTCCACATAATAAAATTTTAAAAAATCCACTATTACTAACATTTATAAAGTAAAGAAATTAAACAAAAAAATTTAAGTGTAAAATCTTTTAATTTAAATCACATCAAAATATGTGATTTAATAAACAAATAATCTGGTGTAAAATACTCACACAACTTTCTCTTGCCAATGCAAAAAATTAACAATAAACTTAACAAGTAGTAATAAAACATTAGAAATAAAGAAAAAAATAACCTCAATAAACATAACCTAATTTTAATCATATAATGAAAAGACGCAAAATGAAAATCGATCTCAGTTTGGCTTAAAAATACGGAAAATCACTCTTTCACGCTAAACTAGGCTCTGTAGAGAAAAATGGCCTAACAAAAGTTGTAGATCTTTTAATTTTCTATAAATTTTATTGTAGGCCATATACCCTTTTGTCATAAAATGCATACTAAGGCCGAAATCTTAAAAAAATCGATTTTTCACACGTTTTCGGGAGAAAAAACAGAAAATCGCTAATTACCGCTAAACTAAAAGTTATACAAAAAAATGTTTGAAATAAAAGTTGTAGAATTTGAAAGTTTCTACATTTTTTATTATATAAATTTTTGCGCTATAATACATATTAAAGCCGTAATCTTAAAAAAACACTTTTTACGTAAAAACAGCCTCACCAAGAATTTCAGAAAACATGGCGCCTACCCTATCTTGTAGAGAATAAAAAATTGAGTAAACCAGGCGATTTTTAAAAAAAATCGTAGGACCAGTTTTTGAGAAATCGCAAAAAAGTGAAAAATTACACGAATAAACTACCACTTCCGGTTGACCGATTTTGATTAAAATGTTCGTGTCGGGTCCGGTAGTGGTATGTAGCTTAAGTTCTAAGTTTCAAGTTTGTACGATGTTCCGTTCTTGAGATATTCTGTTCACACAACACAGACCAATCGCTAAAAACATGTTTTTTGGGTTCAGGGTGTCTGAAAACGTGTAGATCCGGTGAAAACTCGATTTCGAAAAATCGACATGAAAACAATACTTTCCATCCTATATATTCATATAGGCAAGCGAAAGTAAAAATATTGGATTAAGGTTTAAACACAGTTTAAAAGGGTACATTTTAGTTATCGTTAAGTAATACTTTTTAGGTGCATTATAGGTAACATCTACACTGATTTTCAGCCTTCTAGCTCGTCTGTAAGATTAGAGAAAATATTGATTTAAAAGTTTCACAGTTTTCAACCCCCTTACAGATAATTTTTGAAATCGTTGAGGCGTATTTTTTTTTAGCGTCTCTACACGTAACATCACTGAGTTTCAGCAATATAACTAGTCCAGAACTTAGTTAAAAAAAAAACATACTAGTTTAACACTTCAGCTTTTTAGGGGTACATTTTGGAAATGGTTAAGGGGTAATATTTTGTTGTTGAATTATAAGTAACATCTCCACCGAGTTTCAATCATCTTACTTGTTCGGAACGAAGAATCTGTTCAAGGATTCAACGCCCTTTCAATCACTTAATGGTGTCGAAATTGTTTACGTTTAACTTTTCTATTTACAAGAGAATAATTCCCTCCACATTTCGAATTAGTGATGAGTGAGTGAGTCAGTGAGGGCTTTCCCATTTATTATAAATTATTATTATTCCACAATATATTCGAATGCGAAGCGTTAGTGTATGAGATGCATTACCTTCAGGAAAGTAAACCTGGAGGGTTCTGTTTATTGAGTGAACAAAAAGGAATGAATAATACAAAGGTTCTTTGGAGGAGCAGTGTTTTAATGGACCTGAAAAGACCGCCAAATCTCTTAAGTAGGCCGACACTACAGTAGTACTGGGGTTCAGGTATAAAGATGTATTTTAAGAAATTTTTATATACTTTTACTTTCTCTAGCCTAATATGAATATAGAGGGAAGGGGACAGCATTGATTTCATGTTGATTTTTCGAAAACGAGTTTCCACCGGATATGCACGTTCTCAGGCCCTCTGAACCCAAAAAAACACGCTTTTAGGGATTTGTGTGTGTGTGTGTGTGTGTGTGTGTGTGTGTGTGTGTGTGAGTGTGCGCGCGCGACCAAAATATGTCAAGAACGGAATAGCGTACAAAGCTGAAACTTGAAACTTAAGTTAGGTACCACTACATTACGTTCTGACATGAAAATGTTCATCAAAATCGGTCAACTGGAATTAGCAGTTTATTTGTGCGATTTTGCACTTTTCGATTTTCTCAAAAACGGCTCCTACGATTTTTTTAAATCGCCTCATTTACTACATGTTTTATTTTCTACAAGATAGGGTAACCGCCATATCTGCTGTAATTCTTGAGGAGCCTGAGCTCTTGTAGGACTTTTTTTAAAGATTTCGGCCTTAATATACATTCTAGGGCAAAGTGTGTGTAATCAAAGTTGTATAAAATTTAAAAACCTACAACTTTTATTTAAAACATTGTCTTGTGCAACGCTTAATTTAGCGAAAATTAGTAATTTTCGGTTTTTTCCAAATTCGGTAACAATGGGATTTTTAAAATTGCGGCCTTAGTATGAATTTTACGACAAAAAAGTGCACAATCACACCAAGTTTTTTAAGAAATTTTGCTCTAACACACCGAGCAGACTGGCAATATCACTGTGTAAGTACCTACAGAACTTGTTACGATAACGACAAATACATAGTATTTTCCAAGCAGTTTAACCCTCAGACCTCCCGGTAGGTTTCCAGTGTCCAGGTTTTTTTGAGAAATAATTTGAACACTCTCCAAAGTAATCAATTAATCACTAAAATGGTGATGCCACAAGTCCCCGGTTCGATTCCTGAATAGGACATTAATTCATCTATACGTTGGCATAATTTTTAAAAAAGAAAACTGAGTTACAAGTATGATTACAAACTTTTACAAATAGATGGTATTTTAAAGGCAAGATAATGGAAAAATGTATAAAAATGTCTGAATACATATTTTTAGCTACATATGATTGCGTAAATAACCGCAAATACAAATAAATACAAAAACGAATTACAGCGTAGTATTTATGGTAAAAAGGGAAAAATAAAAGTTCATGAAAAAATGAACAGAAAAAAGGTGAAATAAAAAAAATGGAAAGCAAAATGTTACATGATAAAATTAAAAGGTCGGGGGGGGGGGTAATAATCTGATAAATAAGGATAGAAGGATATTAAAAGAAAAAGGAAGGAGAAAACATAAACGAAAGAGAGAATAGAGGCGGAACTGAGCTGCTTGAGTAACTCGACTGACTGCCGCTCGCTCGAATGTCAAGGTTACTGGCAACTTGTTCACGTCTCCCGCAAGCCCTTCTCCTAGTACTACTACTCTTCAAAGATACACCTTGCCTCGCGCTTCAAGTACTTGCTAACCACACTGATGCAAAGCTAAAATTGATGTTCTCATAATAAACAACAGACCTGTATATTATATAAATTACCATCAACAACTTTCAAGCTATTGGACTACCTACCTCATCATCAGGTTTTAGAGAAGAATGAAAATCAACACTAAGAAAATAAAGGTAATGATCGTTAGTAGAACTTTTACGCCTAATAAAAACAAAAATTTTCGTAAAATATCATACGAAAGATTGGAAGAGTCGTACAGGAGAGCATTCTGGGGTACGGTGGACCAACGTGAGAATTAACAAAATGAAGTAAACTGATGATTGAAGCCGTGCAGATGATGGTCTTCTGGGGAAGTTGTCGTTTCTCTTGATTGGATCACACAAAGAATGAAGCAAAACCTGGGGAAACAGTACGAAGACCAAACAGTATGTTAGATGAAATAGAAAATAAAATTGTTTGTGGTATGGTTACCTGAGTTGGATGAATAGACTGGTGGTCTATCAAAGTAATGGATAACTAGATACATAACGAGGCTTGGCGTTTGGGATGCGAAAAACATCAATAGCTGTAAAAAGTGGCATATATGTTTGATTTTTGAAGTTCATAGTCAGAAAAAATGAGGAACCGAAAATTCTCATTGAGAGAAAGGAGTCGACTAGGGTGGTTAAGGTAATATAGAAAGAAAGATAGTACAAGAGAAGGAAAGACGTCCTAGGAAGACATGATTGGATGATGATAGAAATGATTTGATATTTTTGAATATAGGGATGGTGGGCGCTAGCAACTAGCAGATAGGATTGAAGGAGAATTGTGGACGAAACCTAAGTTCCCTAAAGGCTTCAGGGCAACAAGACGATGAGTAATACATTTAAATTTCTTTCATTTGATTTCTTATCTGAGGAAATTCCTTTGAAATTGATAAGGTCAACCTTTAAAACTGATCCAAATCGCAAACGGCCAATTCAAAGAAACTGGTACATTAAAATTGTTCGCAAGATATGATACACACGTCTCAATTTGCGTGGATGAGTAGAAAAGTGATTTGAATTATTATTATTTTTTAAATCCTAAACGGTAATTAATTTTCGAATGAAAACTCGGAAATTTCGAGTACAAGAAAGAACAGTAAAAAAAACAAATGCTATTAACGAAAGCAAACGCAAAACTATACAAAATACATATAACAGCAAATACAACACTGTAAAGAATCAGTCGTACAAACTAAACTGAAATAAATTACAACAGTAAATAAACATAAAATAAAAATTAATTACCATCGGAACATTTTTATGACGCGTGTAATTGTTTATTAATATGAAAACATAAGCTATATAATTATGTAATTACATTATTTAAAAGGAAAACTAGTATCAAAGAGGTTAATAAACCACAAGAGGGGTCTTTAAACTCAAAACCAAAACATTACTGTGTTACTTAAACATAATAACACCAATCAACTAAGAGTTTTAAAAAATTCTTTTTCCAAAACTACACTTTATGTAAAAGGAACTACAATATTAAATCACCAAATTTGTCGTTGAGGAATGCTTTATCGTTCATAAATGACTGTCACAGGATGGTGAGCATGAGTAGCATGGAGAAACCTTAAGTATTTGGAGCCCTGATAAGAGCCGTTTAAGCGGTGGTAGTCGTGACGGTCGGGAAGGTGCGCGACACGGCGACTCATCCAGTGGAGACGTTATCTTCTTCCCTCGCAGTATTGCGTCGATGGCTGCTTCGTCGGAACCCTGTGGGTGGAACGCTCCCAGTCGAAGGCGATTTCTGTGTCGGTTCAGCTTACGGAAGCAACTCTCTGGCGGGGTCGTCGATGGGTCTTCATCGGAGTCCGGTAGCCGTGTGCCGATGGTCGGAGTTATAAAGTGGAATGGAATTACGATCGGGCTTACGGGAGCACTCTTGTAGTAAGCAGAACGGTTACTAGCCCTCTGCAGTGGCTATAAAGGTTTGCCGGTCTCGTAAGTATTCCGGTCGGTGCGTTGGAAGCTTTGTCGGCCGGAGCACAGTGGCTAATCAAAGGGGGCAACCGGGGTCCTTCTCATAGTGTATAAACCCTCCTTTGGAAATTTGACTTCAACATCTCGTGGCTGCACATAAAGAGACGGTGTCGCGAAGAACCGCACAGCGAAACAGGTTAAAATTCAAGCGGGAAAACATTGCAATTGATCGTCACCCAGCCCAACTCTAAATTTTAGAAATTGGTATTATACATCCACTAAAATGGGGTTTTGAGAAATTTCACCATAAGGGGCAGAAATGAAGGGTTAAAACTATAGGCCTTTCGCCTTTGGCAGTGTAGTTGCCATGGTAACCAGTGACAACAACGTCATTCAAAAATATTTGTCGGAGATCGCGATTACACATCTTGTGGGCTCTGTATGCGTCAACATATCAAAATACTTTCCTATTAACTATTTTTTCCTTATAACGTGTTTTTCGTATGTTTCTATTTGTGTCCTTATTTCGCTGGGCAATTTTTTCACATAATTATAGGAGACATCTATTGTTATTTAATTACGATAAAACATTCAACTAAATTGTTTACGACGAATTACAACAATTAATAGTCAAAGATGTAAAAATAATAAGCGAACAGGCCGGCCAAAAAAATGTAATGGTTAGCGAATTATTGTTTCCAGTACAAAAACGACCCCGGGTTTATTTCTAAGATGGCATCAACCACATCAAAACTTAATTAAGAATTTTTTAAATTTTATTATCGGGAAGTGTTTTACGAAACAACCAAATTTTATCGCTATATTATACAGGATTTAGGTTGAAAACTTAGACAGGGATACTCAATATTGCTATCTTATTATACCAACGTTACTTAACCATTAGAATCGACTATCAGCAGATTGACTAGGAGATAAAATTCTCGTTTAAGATATTTTTACTTTATCACCTTACATCTCTGTTACATAAACCAATGCTAATGATATACCACTACTTAAACAAAACACCTGAAAAGAAAAAAGGGAAAACAAAATTTCCCTTTTTCATATAAAAAATTTCCCGTTACCATGCTGGTAGGTAGTTAAATTTATTAACACTATAGTGACGTCATTTGCGTGTTTGCCATACATTGTTCTTTGTAAGTAGCAAACAATAACTCCTTTATACGAACACACACACACACACACACACACACACACACACACACACACACCACACCTGCCAACGATATACACGTACATTGTAAAAACAGGCAACCTTCCTTCCTGTTAAATTTATCCTTTATCAACCCTCAAATCACACGCGTCAATGTGCGTGCGAAAATATACAAACACACACCTACTCATTGATATGTATAAGTTGTGTACTTAGAAACCTTGTTAAAATTCCTTACAAATGATGTTTTATTATTGAAAAACGACACACACCACACACCTGTCTTCCTTTCGTACGAATTAACAGCTGTATTTTTTTATAACTACGAATTTTGTGCATTTTACTTGCCAAACTCTGTAATACTTATTTCCAGCACAACCAAAATTGCCCCATCCTTACAGGGGAAATCCTTAGATTACAATTAAAATATTTTATTATTTAGGATGAACAAGGTTACTATGTAGTTTTCACTTTCTCTTGCTCTTCATGAATTTTTAGGGAAGTAAAGTACTTACCGTTTTCAAGTCAATTTTTTGAAATCGAATTTTTACCGGATACATACGTTTTCAGGCCCCGTGAACCCAAAAACATGATTTAGCGATTGGTCAGCGTTGCAAAATATCTAAAGAACATAATAGATAAACATAAAACTTCAACCGGAAGTAATAAATAGTTCATTCGTGCAATTTTTCACTTTTTGCGATTTTTTTAAAAACGGCTCATATGAATTTTTTAAAAATCGCCTCATTTACAAAATATTTTGTGCTCTAAAAGATTGGGGGTAAGCGCCAGCGCCACGTCTTCTGGAATTTTTGGGGGGAAGGGGAGGGGACTGTGCGGTCGTGGTAAAAAAAATTGTTTTTTAAGAATGCGGCATTAATATGCGTTTTAGGGTAAAAGCGTTATACAATCAACGCTAGGTTTGGCGTCAATTAGTGATTATCTGTATCCTGCTCATTAAAATCAGTAATAAATGACAATTTTTCAAGATTGGGGCTTTAGTAAGTATTTTACGGCAAAGTGTACATAATCAAAGTTATGAGAAATTACAAAAACCTACAACTTTTATTTTAAGCATTTTTGATACATATCCTAGTTTAACGCCAATCAATGATTTTTGGTATTAGTCATACACAGGTTTATTTTCATTTAGCGTTATTCACTCATATAATTAAATTTAGGTCATGTTTTTTATTTTACATTGTTTACTAATGATTATACTGTTTAGGTCATCAGCCGAAAAAGGCTGGTTTGAACCTCTACAGGCTTTACTAAAGTAAAACGAGGAGTGAGGTGGTTTACTGTAATGCCTTCCTCACCGAGTGAAAAAGTATGCTTTCAACAAAACCAGGCCCTCTTAAAAGCATCTACATTCCACCCTGCAAATGACATCTTCACTTCATTCACCATAGGGTCTGGTTGTATAATGATGAAATTCATTACAATCAGAGGAGATAACTCTGACTAGTGTCTTTTACACCTCTACCTCTACTGTTTTAAATGCTTCAGTCATAATTGGCTGACCATGTGATCAGAAACAGAACAATTTTTTGAAACCCCTGGAACTAGCAGATCGAGTGCAAATAATTTAACACTCCACCTGTCTGTTATGGGCAAGTAATGATTATATATGTTATATTGCTCATAAATTACACTGGCAAGAGAAAATCGTGCGAATGTTTCTCACCAGTTTTTATTATAGTACAATGGGTGGCATCATAATAATAAAATCTAACATTTTATAATGGTTAATTTAAAAAAATATATTATGGGGAACTAAACAACCATATGGCGTAAAAAACATTTAAAAAAAGAATAAGATTCCAGAGGAAAAAGGGTTACCAACAGCCATAGTTAAAAAAGGTATGTTGTGTGTGGATTGAAAATAGGGGAGAGAAATAAAGGTCAGATAGCTGATACGACAATTCAAGGTACGGTGGGCGGAGGGGATTACAAAAGAGTGTTTTAAAAATCGGCCAGTAGGTCAACTACACGTCTCCAAAAATACCTAGCCCACTGCGGGACCACCTTCATAGGTTACCTAACCGAGACAGCGTCCCAGAAGGCAGGACGCACACTAATGCCGCTTCTCACCGAACAAAAAACATCAGGTCCCGTTTACTACTACTCATTCTATACACCACCTCGGTATAATAAACTACTTTTAATTTTTACCAAACAATTTAAATTTTTTTCATCTTTTTCTAAAATACTGCTCCGCTTCATATTATTTCAAATATATTTTTTTAATAAGTTTGAAGTCGCATCGACATCTTGGTCATTAGCGACTACTTTGAGGTTTTGGTAACCGTAAAGGTGGGTTTTAACATGTTCAGATCCTAGCCGGGAATCGAACACGGGACCTTTCGTTTTGTTGGCTAGCGTGGCACTACGCCACGGAGGCGGTCAAATTATATTATTTTATTTACTGGCCGTACTACACAACATTGAAATATTCAGAAATTATTTTTGACAAAAATAACCACTACTAACCACTAATTCGAAATTTCTGATAATCTGAACGGATTTCTATATGTTTTAAAACATGAAACATCTGTTATTAAACACTCACGACTTTTTCCTGTCAATGTAATCAAACCCTAATTTTAATCATGAGTGAAAATGTTTCTTATTACGCCAAAAAAAGATATTTTCAGCATTTTTAAATACTACGGAAAATCACTGTAGCTAAAATAAGCAATGTAGAAAAAAATATTTTATTTCTTTACCGTCAGTTATATGCTTTTGTCGTAAAATACATACTAAAGCACCAATCTTGAAAAATACCATTTTTGTACAAATTTCAACGAACAAAATAGACAAAATCGCTAATTGACGCTTACTACACCACTTTTGCCCTAAAATGCATATTATCACAAGAACACGACCACCAAAATTTCAGCAGACTCGACACTACATTTCAGACCTGATACGAACATTTTTATCAAAGACGGTCAACCGGGAGTAGTACGATTTTTCACTTTTTGCAAAAAATCAACTCAAAAATTTTTTTTAAGAAAATCGCGTCATATACTAAAATTGTTAAGCTCTACAAGATAGGGTAAGCACAATGGCTGCTAAAATCCTTGGGGGCTATGCTCTCGCGGTAAATGTTTTTTTTGGTCAAATTTGATTTGCCCATAACGGGCAGGTGGTGTGTTATATTAATTGCACTCGATCTGTTAGTTCCAGGGCTACAAAAAAATAGTTCTGTTTCTTATCACGTGGTCAGCCAATTATATGACAACTAATTAAGAACAGAAGAGGCAGAGGTGTAAAAAAAGTTATCTCCTCTGAGAGTAATGAACTTCACAATACAGCCAAACCCTGTGATGAATAAAGGAAGGTGTCCTTTGCAGGGTGGAAAGTGGGTGCTTTTCGGTGAGCCGGCATGCTGATAAGCATACTCTTTCAACTCAGTGAGGAAGGCAATAGTAAACCACCTCAATCCTCGTGTTTACTTTGTAAAACCTCCAGAGGTTCAAACCAGCCTTTCGGCTGCTGACCTAAACAGCAACAACAAAGTTGATATGCATTTTAGCGCAAAAGTGTACAACGCTTAGTTTAGCGTCCATTGGTGATTCGCTCAAAATCATTCTTTTTGAATTTCGATCAAAATCGTTAAAAAGTGAGATTTTGAAGATTTCGGCCTTAGTATGCATTTTACTACAAAGGTGATTCTACTACAAAGGTAATCTAAGTTATAGGAAATTTAAAATCTACAAATTGTATTTGAAGAATTTTTTTGCGAAGCCTAGTTTAGCGGCAATTAGTGATTTTCCGTATTTTTAAGTTTTACAGATACCATAATTAAAATTAGGTAATGGTTTTTATTTTACATTGGTAAGAGAAAGTCGTGTGTGTGTTTTTAGACCAGATTACTTTCGTCGTAAACGAAATTCCGTTCTGATCGGATCTGACGCAGTGTGAGACATGTTCAACAAACCATCTTGTGACAGTGAAGCGTACACCGCAGTAGGTTTGTGTACCAACCGGACCCTCCCTCTTATATTCATTTAATAAATATATACATAATTTAAAAATTCACCCGCACGCGTGAGCACAATCTTACATAGTTACCCAGTATCTTTTAACCTAATATACATAATATTTCTATCTCATTGTTGCCACAACCTTTCCCGGCGATAATGGTCCACACCTGCTCAGGTGTAAACCATTGGTTCATGGTACAGTCTAGTTCAACTAAAATTAATATACGAGAACAGTTTTTTTTTAACCTCCATAAGATTTCCAATATTCTCTCCATAAAATGGACCCGCCAATGAAATTAAATGGTTTTAAGCCCAGCGGAGAATATTGGAACTATCGACGACATTTTTTAACTAAATTTCATTGAAATTTAATTTGAACACGTTTAACATTGCCTAATAGCTGTCCAGGACATCCTTTTCCTAATAAAATAGTTTTCACGAATGTCACCGTAGACAACCATCCTACCCTACTTCCCGAAGTACAAGAATCTACCTAAAACGCATGCAATTCTGTAAATCAGCATTGTTACCTGGAAAAAATTAGGTATGATGTAAACAACAGTAAAAACCGGGAAAATCAATAAACCAGGTTATTTAATGCACCGCTATAATTTTTAATTTATAACATAATATTTTTATACTTACAACTTTAATAAAACAATAAATTATTGACACTACAAGCATTTTTAATGTTTTTACAATCTGACATTTCTATTTAATAGTACAATTTATATTACAATACAAAAATATAAAAATTGGGGCATAAATGTACCCCATAAAAAGAAAGTATAACAACAATAAAAATATATTTTCTAGAACGTTTCAATTTACACAGACACACTTTTCAAAGAAATAAATAAACCTGGGATAGACACAACGAATGAGTAAAAGGTACATGGTATGAAGGCCAAAAACGAATGAAAGAAAAAATGAAAAACATTTGACCTGAAACTGTAAAGTAGTATGTAAGGATGGGACAAAAACAAGTTCTTATAAATGAAAGGAATACACAGAGATTCGACAAGGATTGGAGCGAGACAGTATAATAATACGACGATAATAGGACAGTGGGTGGAAGAAGGGTGACCTTTATCGAGGCAAGAGAACGGCCGACGCTCTGATATGCGCCCAAAAAAAAAAATCTAACCTAAAATACTAAATGAAATACATTCAACAAACACCACGAAAAAAAATAAAAATAAACAATAAAATTTACAGTGCAACCCCATTTATTCGGACCCAGGGTTAATAAGATCGGTTTACAACTTTTAACTCGGATTTTTTTACAAAATAAGAAAAACGCTTGCACGACTTTCTCTTGCCTTTTATGAATATACGTATTAGTAAGAAGAGTACCTGTATTATTTTCATGTCGATTTTTCAAGCCCCTCAACACCACAAACATGCTTTTACCGATTGGTGTGTTTATGAGTATGGGTGAATAAAAGTATCTCGAGAACGGGAGGATATCGTACGATGGTTAAAACTTGGAACATCTACAAGGGGATCCGATTCGAGTATTTTCATAAAAATCGATCAACCGGAAGTAGTAGTTTATTAGTGCAATTTTTCACTTTTTGCCATTTTCTACGATTTCTATAAAAATCGCCTCATTTACTACATTTTTTACGCTCTACGAGATGGGGTACGCGCCATGTCTGCTGAGATTCTTGGGGTGATGTGCTTTCGTGGAAAAATGTTTTTTGTTTAAAGATTGCGACTGTAATAGGCATTTTACAACAAATAATGTAAAGTATATCAAAAGTAATATCAAATTAAAAAAACATATAACTTATTTCAAGATTTTTTTCTACATACCTCGTGTTTATAGTCAATTTCCGTATTTTAAGTTCTGCACTAGTGGTTGATTTTCATTTCGCATCATTTTACTCATGATTAGAATTAAGCCGTTTCTTATTTTACATTGTTAAATCATATTAAACATAGATTATATTGGGCATTAATTAAATTGGCACGAAAAAGTTGTGTGAGAATTTTACATCGGATTTTTTTCTGTTTTATTATCTATTATGTATTATCTGGGACTGTATATTATCGACAGCCACCAAATTTGTTTTGCCGTATTTTTTGACCATGGATTAAGCATGAATTTGAACACTGAGCCCGAGGAGTTTGTTCACGAATGGCTTCATCTGGTCACCATACAAAGTAGCTTACAGCAACCGGTGCTACTTAACTATTAACAGCGACTCGCAATCAGCTGGCTGACTGGGCTGGCCCGAAGGCCATATGTTTACACACGAGTAAACCAATGTATATAAAATGAAAAAACAAATCAATTACTTCATTTTAATAAACAAAATACGAAAAATCAATAATTGATGCTAAACCTTTTATTTCAAGCACAAATGCTTGGAATACAAGGTGTCGCTTTTGTTTATTTATTATAACTTAAATTTTTTATAACTGAAGCATTTAAGAACAGAAAAGGTAGAGGTGTAAAAGACCAGAGTTATATTCCATGATAGTAATGAATTTCATCATTACACAGCCAGACCTGTGGTGAATGTTGTCATTTGCAGGATGGAATGTACGATGCTTTTAAGAGGGCCTGGTTTTGCTGAAAGCATACTTTCCACTCAGTGAGGAAGGCATTGTTAAACCACCTCACTCCTCGTTTTACTTAAAGCCTCTAGAGGTTCAAACCAGCCTTTCGGCTGATGACCTAAACAGCAACAACAACTTTAATCGAAGTTAACACCCTTCTGCCCAAAATATGCAAATTAAGCCCACAATCTAAAAAAATCCACGAGAGCACAAAGCCCCTCCCTCCAATTCCCCAAGACGTTTTCGCTTACTCCATATCTTAAAGAGGGCACAAAACTGTAGTAAATGAGACAATTTAAATCAAAATTGTGCGAGGCTTTTTCAGAAAATTTCAATAAGAGACAATCGCACGAATAAACTACTTCCAGTTAACCGATTTTGATGAAAATTATGTTCGTGTCGGATAAGACAATCCATTTTTCAAAATATGTTTTGTAGTAAACAGAGATGTTCGCTGTACAGAGGTGTCCGTTAAAAACGATTATTGTAATTATGAAATCACAGTATTAGTTCATAGCTATTGTTTTATTTTATTCGGTTTTACATTTCCAAATACAAAGCGTTGCTTTAAAACACTTTTATTTATGAGCCTTATTTAGGTCATCCGTTTAAAATCCAAGCTTAAAGCAACCCTTTCAACTGAAATATTAAAGGAATTGGGTCACTATTGCATTGGTTGTAAACCTAGATTATATATAAAGGCCTGTTTGACCTATTTAACTTTCTATTCTATATAACGATTCTTTCCAACCTGTTTTTCACCCTCATTTTATTGAAATAATTTATAATTTGTGTGTCAGTGTGTTTTGTCATCGAAATTGTACGGTTTCTTTTTTGCAGTTCGGGTTCTTTAAAAATTTTTACTATAATAATATAGTGGTGACTATTTTATTTTTAAAAAAAAGTGTCTACACGGGAAAACCCAAACATTAACGTACCATAAAACAATATATCTGCCCATAACAGACAGGTGGAGTGTCAAGTTATTTATACTCAATCTGTTCGTTGCAGGGCTAAAATAAATAGTTCTGTTTCTTATCACATGGTCAGCTAATTAAGTGACTGAATCATTTAAGAACAGAAGAGGTAGAGGTGTAAAAGACACTAATCAGAGTTATCTCGTCTGAAAGTAATGAATTTCACTATACAGCCAGACCCTGTGGTGAATGAAGAGAAGGTGTCATTTACAGAGTGGAAAATATGTGCTTTTCAGAGGGCTCGGCATGCTGATAAGCGTACTTTTCCACTCAGTGAGGAAGGCAATGGTAAACCACCTCACTCCTCGTTTTTACTTAGTAAAACCTCTAGAGGTTCAAACCAGCCTTTCGGCTGTTGACCTAAACAACAACAAAACAATATATCTTGTCAATGTGCATAACCAAAAGTGTTACAAAGTAAATCACTGACTGACGCTAGGCCTAAGTTTTCCAGCAACAGTGCTTACACTGTAGAAAACCCGCTGGAAAAAATTTAGGCCTATTTTCTTACAACGTTGATTATATAAACTTTAGCACCAAAATTCGGCATATAAAGGCCGAAATCAATTAAAAACAATTTCTTACCACGAGAGCATAAAACTATGTAAATGAGGTGATTTTTACAGAAATCGTATGAGCTATTTTTGAGAAAATTGCAAAATAGTGAACAAGTGATTGCTAAACAAGTTCCATATTTCAAGTTAGTAGGATTTTCCGTTTGGAGGTATTTTGTTCACGCACAGCCCCCCCCCCCACCCCAAATGAATTTCAATAGGCCGAATACCCATCTAGTAGAGCGCAAAAATACGGTAAATTAATAAAAGGTGATTTTCATAAATCGCACAAGCCGTTTTAGAAAAATTTCAAATTAGTGAAAAATCACGAGAACAAACTACTACGTCTGGTTGAACGATTTTGACGAAAATGCGATACCTAACTTAAGTTCCAAGTTTCAACTTCATAGGATTTTCCGTTTTCGTATGTAAGCTTATAGTAGTTTAAACGATAAAAACGAGGAAATATTTTAAAAAATCCTTCACTAATATTCTTCAAGTTAAGGATATATTGCTTTTTCTCAATATTGGTACTGTAAGTAATAACGAAATATTAACTCATTGAGTACTTACCTCATCTACCTTTATTATTCGATTTGTTACACTAATGTTAAACACAGTAATGTTCAATAAAAATGAAAAAAAATGAAAATTTATTGTAAATGACGGAGTTATAATAATCTATTCCTATACCTATAATTATATACCTATAGTTATTATTTGTTACGCATGACATAATTAAATAAATTAATCCCAAAATTATTTTAGTAACTTTCAATAAATAGTTTAACGTTAACTTGAAAAATACTGATAAAGAATTTTTTTAAATATTATTTTCCGTTTAACTTTTAAATACTTAAGATTGCGTACGAAATATCCACAAAATGTGACAAATTGCGCGTGGGGGGGGGGTAACATAAAAGACCCCATATCCAAAACCCCAATGTACATAATCATACAAAACCCTTTGGCATTTTGAAACAAACTACACTAAAAAGAACACAAAAATTGTACCGTACAGGCAAACATTGTTAATAAACATTAAACGACGAAGCAAACGGCGCTACCTATTGAGCAGATTATAAACCATAAGATATAGTAGTACTACGAAACGACAATAGATAGCGCAACAAGTCGATATATTGTGTTTAAAGTTTAAATAAAGTACTTCTTACAAATTTTTTCACAATGAATTTATAACTTTTTTTTATTTCTCTTACTCTACATGAAAATATAGGGAAGGAAAGTATTGTTTCAAACAGATTTTTCGACGGAAATACATTTTCTTCACGCCCCTGAACCCAAAATATATGTCTTAAGTGATTGGCTTGTGTGTGAACAAAATATCTTCCGAACGAAATTGAAAATTGGAACGTAAGTTAGGTACCACAAGGGGACCCGACACGAACATTTTAATGTAGGGGTTTATTCATGCGATTTATAACAAAGCAATTTTCTCAAAAACTGTTCTTTAAAAAATCGCCTCATTTAATAAATTTTTTATCCTCAAAAAAAGGCAACATAACAGATATGGCAACCGCGATATCTGCTGAGATTCTTGGGGAGGTTGTGCTTACTTGGTAAAAAATATTTTTTTTAAGATAGCGGCCTTTATATGCATTTTAGGGAAAAAGTATATTTAACCCAAGTTATAGGAAATATTTATACATATAAATAGGCCACGATAAAATAAAAATTATAAAATTTAAATGAAAATATAACAAGTAAAATAATGGTCGCCACCGTGGGGCAGTGACTAGCGCGCTTATCTACAAAGCGGAAGGTCCCGGATTCGATTTTCGCCTAGGGTCTGGAAATTTTAACTCGTTAAAACCCACCGATACGGAGCCCAAACCCAAAGTAGTCGCTAATTATCAAACTGTTGATGCGACTTTAAATTAACTAAAAAAAGTACAATAAGTGGAAAAACGTTTTAGGCAATACATTAATTGATAAATTACATCAGGATATGCGGGATGGAGGAAGGCATGTGATCATGTTACAAAGTTAATAGATTAAAATTTAAACAAAAAACAAACTATTCAAACGATTCACCTGCTTTATTATCTTAGTAGATTATTTTCAAAATGAAAAAATTAATCGCCGGAATTTTAATGTAACCCCCAACTTCATTTCTTTAGTTAAGTTAACTTCCAACACTAATAACTTGAATGATAAAACCGGGCATTATTTCACAAAATAATCATTTGCTACTGGTACATCTAATGAAGAAAAAGATCTTCTTCTTCTTCTTCTTCTTCTTCTTCTACCTATTACGGATTAGGCGTAACGCCTGTTCCAGCTTCATGCCATCTCTTTCTGGGTCTCCCCAGGCCTCGTCTTCCTTCCGGTTGATAGTTTACCGCCCTCACCGTAATCCTGTCTGGCGGCATTCTCTCGACGTGGTTCGTCCATCTGTCTCTGTACTTGAACACTTTTCCAATCAGCGATTCCTCTCTACCCAATTCTCTCCTTATTTCACTGCTACGAATCTGCTCTCTCAAGAAACATCCCTTCACTGCCCTCATGAATCTCATTTCTGCAGCCTCTAGCTTTCTTAACTGAGCTGTTCGTAGCACCCAAGACTCACTGCCGTACAACACCAACGGCACCGCCATCACATCGTATAATCGCATTAATGAAGAAAAAGATAAGATAATTAATTACAAGGACATCCTGTACATAATTCGGTTGTTCTTGACAAAATAAAGCTTTCTCTCTTGCCCAATTTTTTTCGTGCAGGCCCAATTTTAGACCATATGAAGTGACTTACGACGTTTCTGGAAGCTCTTGTGGGAGCCCACATTCACAGAATTCATTCAATGTAGGCTTTCCTTCTACCTTCTGTCCACCCAGTGTTTTTTTTTCACTCTTCATAGAAGCCCTTAGTTGTCTAAATTTAGCTCGGTTCATTAAGTTTTATCTGTTTATCCTAGTTATCTCAAAAGCCTTTCTGGCTTATTTAAACCATTTACCCGACACTTTACGTATATTTTTTTTATTCAGAAAAGAAAGTGTACTAAAAAAACTTTTAATTAAGTTTTCAGGAATTTTCTTATTTAAAATCCCTGAAAACACGTTTGTAATTTTATCAGCTTGTGATAAATAAATATAAATGATTTGTATAAAAATGGATCTCCATGAAACTTTATAACTTGATTTTACAAAATTAAAATACGTAATTTTATAATTAACTTCAAAAATCTTTTTATTTTACGGATATTTTAGAAGAATCCCTTCTAAATTAAGGAAAATCATAACAAAATGATTGGGATTTACAAAAAAATTATCAAATAAATTATCCGGTAACAACATATTACTGGAACAACGGTTGATATTTCAGAAAAACCCTGACCTCAAGAATCTTTTATCTTTTTGGATATTATTATGAAAACCTTGAACAATTTAAACACGGCAATTAAAGAAAACTAAAGAAAACTAATAGATGTATCAAGGAAAACTGAATGAACCATATTTTGAATGATGTACATTACAGGACATGGTAGGTAAATAGTCCGACATTCTAGTACTATAACAGTTGCACGTTGATGGATGGGGTGTATTGTTAGATTCGGATGAGCGAACTTTTACAAGGTCTTTTTGTTATTCGACCGACGGTTTGGTTTGGATCACCGTCGATTATGCATTGTGTTCTGCTCGTTGAACCGCCAAGGGCGATGGAAGGCCATTCTATATATACTGTATTAGTCAAAGAGCGGTGCAGCATTCCATTTGAATTATCAACGATAAAATCATAATGAACGCCTTTATTAAGAATCTTTTACCAACTGTTTCATTGAACTATAGGTTAAAATTGATTAAATGTCAACAAATTAGAACCACAATCCAATTCACATTCAATCCAAACACACTTCATCGTGGAACCATATTTCTGACATCAAAAATCCGGTGTGAAACACTCACACGACGTTCTCTTGCCAATGCAACATAACCTGCTTAATCATTCAGTGTAATTAAAATAATGTAAAATTTAAAAAAACACTATTTTAATAATGAGTGCAGGACGCTGAAAGAAAATCAACCAAATGTAGAACCCAAAATTACGTAAAATCACTAATTGGTCCAAAACTAAGCGTTACAGAAAATAAACGATATGATTAAAATTTGTAGGTTTTTTAATTTCCGACGTTTTAATTCTACACACTTTTACTCAGAAATGCATATTAAGGCCGCAATCTTAAAAAAAACTTAGCACGAGAGCACAGCCCCTCCCCCAAAAAAAAGATTGTGCTCAGCCATCTAGTGGAGCATAAAAAAATCTGTTGCCAAACACGCATACAATTTTCTCTTGCCAATGCAAAAACGAACAACATAATCTAACATCAGTAATAAAACAAACAAACAAACTAACCTCAAAAACGTAGTTGGTAACGTGCTTGTCTTTCATCATGCGGTCTTGGGTTCGAATCCCATTCAGGCACGGCATATTTTCATACGTTACAAAAAAATCATTTCATCCTTCACCGTCTGCATTAGCAGTTACTGCAGAAAAGTCGGACGTTAAACCAAAAAAAACCCTCAAAAACCATAACCTTATTTTAATCATAAGTGAATGAAGTAAAATTAAAATCAGCCTCAGTTTGGCTTAATAATACGAAAAATCACTCTTCGACGCTGAAATAGGGCTCTGTTGAGAAAAATGCTTAAAATGAAAGTTGTAGATCTTTTAATTCCCTAAAAATTTGATCATATATACTTCTCGTAAAATGTATACTAAGGCTAAATCTAAAAAAACAATTTTTTTTACAGATTTCCATGAAAAAAATAACAGATAACTACTAATTACCGCTAAACTAAGCGAAGTTAGCTAAACTCCGCGTTATACGAAGAAATGTTTGAAATAAAAGTTGTAGGTTTTTAAATTGTCTACAACTTAAATTATATACATTTTTACGCTAAAATGCATATTAAGGCCGCAATCTTAAAAAAAAACATTTCTACTTTTTCTACGAGAGAACAGCCTCCCCAAGAATATCAGCAGACATGGCGCCTACCCTATCGTAGAGCATAAAAAACATAGTAAATTAGGCGATTTTAAAAAAAAACCGTATTCGTTTCGGGTCCCCTTACTTAGTACCTAGCCAAGTTTTAAATTTCATCTCCGTACGATATTCCGTTTTTGAGATGTTTTGTTCACACACAACCAATCGCTAAAAACATGTCTTTTCGGTTCAGGGGGTTTGAAAACATTTATTTCCGGTAAAAACTCGATTTTGAGAAACCGACATGAAAACAGTACTTCCCTTCCCGGTATACACATTCAAGAGAGTGCAAAAGAAAGTAAAAATTAAGACAAAAAGATTTGAAATTTTTTTGTAATAGTCAATTTGAAAATCAATTCAATTTTTCATAATCAATTTTTTCGAAGTCATTTATGTAATCAGTTTCTGAAAAAACTGGGTTAGACTATCTCATTTGTGTATGTATCAAAAACATGTGTGCCATTTACAAATGGATCGGTAGAGCCATTTGCCATTTGTGGTGACCTAACATTGTAGTAATTGTCCTGAATCGGTTACAGTACAATGTGCACTGAGAGTAGACAATAACAATTAACAATGGCTAATTGTGTTCTCGCGAATTAAACATGGGTATGGGTAATCTTATAGTATAATATGTACCAGTCAATAAATTAATTTCTGTAATGCTGTACCTAGATTCAACAACAATATCTACCATTAAAATTAAATTACACCATTTCCGTGCATCAGTTAATAATATATTCAGCCAGTAAACCGAAAATTCTAGGTTTACAATCCTATTTCTGGATTGAATCTGGAACTACGAGGATTTCATAATATATATAAATAAATAAATAAATATATAAATGTATGTCTTTTATTATATAAATAAAAGACAGGTACAGGATATACAAAAAATGTTTTATTACTAAAAGTAACGTATACTTATGGCTACTTTGTGCCATAATCACTTTACGTTTGAAGCATTCGTACCTGTGGACGAGCTTTCTAATAAGCTCTTCATAAAATTTTCCCGCCAATAAATTTAAGGGTACCCGGAATGCCCATGTCCATAATGTTAATGAATGGAACATTTTCTCAAAAACTGTTATGCAGTCCAATTTTTTTGTGGTTACTTTACAGGCTATTCTACCACCCACTGAGTCAATAGCGTCTTCATATATATTGTTAAGTAAGAAAGCATTTTTAGAAATTACCTGTATTGGAAAAAATAATTTTTTTGACTATTGAAGAATGAACACATTTTTTACTGTAATATTAACTCAGTACATTGAAATTATGTTATAAAAGGTTGTACAACAATTTCATTAAAATCCATTCACAGTTAGCATAGAAAATGTTCCTTATGCGTCAAAAATTGTAATTTACGGGAAACAAGAAAAAATAAAAAAAAGTTAAAATTATAAACACGATGACCAGTTAAATTTATTATACATAGAATTCAATATGTTACATTCACAGCTGATCTAATGTCAACTTAAAGTTTTAAAACAAAAAATATCATACAAAATAAAAAACTTGTGAATTTGTCTTTCAAAAAGATGTTTATGCAAACTGGGTAACGTTTAGAAAATGATGTAAGGTGGTTTCCTCTCATCAAAATAATGAAAAAAGTTTATATAAACATGGGTCCGGAAACGCTTCGTTAGCGAGTTACAGCTAAAAATCGCCTTATTTACTACATTTTTTATGCTTACAAGGTAGGGTAGGCGAAGTGTCTGCTAAAAAAATGTATTTTTAAGATTGCGGCTTTACTATGCATTGTAGCGCAAAAATGTAGCATATAATAAGTTTTAGAGAATTTAAAATCCTACAACTTTTATTTCAAACATTTTTTTGTACAACGCTTTGTTTAGCAGTAATTAGCGGTTTTGTTTTTTTCACGAAAATGAAAAAAAATTCGATTTTTTAAGATTTCAGCCTTAGTATGCATTTTACGACAAAACTGTTTAATCAAATTTATAGGAATTAAAAGATCTACACGTTTTATTTAGAGCATTTTTCTCTACAGAGCTTAGTTTAGCGTGAAAGAGTGAGTTTCCGTACATTATTAAGCCAAAATAAGGTTGATTTTCATTTTGCGTCTTTCACTCATGATTAAAATTAGGTTTATTGAGGTTAATTTATTTCTAATGTTTTATTACTAATGTTAGGTTATATTGTTAATCATTTGCCTTGGCAAGAGAAAGTTGTGTGAGTGTTTCACACCGTATTTTTATAAATTCACTTATCTTTAATTTATGGCCTATCGAAGGTTGAAAAAAAACGACCCTCATATTCTATCGTTGGGCTTCGAAACATCATTCAACGGTTATTTTCGTGATTTTTGTTTCTCTCCATTTTTCACCAAAATTGTTAATTGCTTTTAATTTCCGATATTTTATGTGTCTTCTAATACGTGCACCTAGCCAAGTTTGGGTCAATGCTCCCGCGCGTAGCGTTACATGTATCTGTTTTATAATTATTAAGTCTATTACCACTTGATATTAGAACTTTGTGATTCCACAAATAGGCATAATTAAAGACCGATTTAGACACAAAATAGAACACCCTTTCAGTCTTTGATTCCGTCTATTTATATGACTAAAATGCTAATTATCAATACCATGAATGAATATTCGATAATGTAATTGACCAGTTTGTACGGAAAATACCAGAGGGCTGATATTCGGGAATTTGGGAATCAGTCAATATTCTATTAATTTATTTTGATTCTGTAAGATTTTATTCGCATGACAGGTATTACATGACCATGAATATTATATCAAGAACTACCGAACACAGAAACAAAACCGCTTTTTAGGTTAATGTCACGTAAACATAATAAAAACAGCCAAAATATTTATCTGCGGTCTAACCAAACAATAAACTTTGATAAGATAACAAAAATTACGAAAAGTCAAAGTTATCAACAAAAAAAAATATAACAGAGCGTTCGGAAGTCGTTGTTAGGTTGACCTTGAGACCACGTGTATGCGTTTATAATTCGGATGTGGGTTGTTAATGTCTCGCGACTCTATATCTGTAGAACAGCGTGAGAAAGTATTCTGGTACTGCAAAAAGTTTTGATACCAAAATTTTAATTAATCTTTTACTATACTTACCCACTTAAAGCCAAAAACAGAAAAATTCAAAGGTAAATAAATGTATATAGCCTACACACGAATTAGAGTTTACAAAAACCTTCAAAGCGAAAGAATGGGAAAAGAAGAAAAAGAAGAGGAGGAGGAAGAGGAGAAAGATGCAGAGGAGGAGACGGAGAAAAAAGGGGAGAAATATGAGGAATAAAAGAAGAGAAAAAGAAGGAAGAAGAGGAAAAGGAGGGGAGAAGGAGGAAAAAGAGGAGAAGGAGGAAGAAGAGGTAAAGAAGGAAGAGGAAAAGGAAGAAGGAGCACGAGGAGCAGGAAGAGGAGTAAAAGGACGAGAAGGAAGCGGTGGAGAAGGAAAAGAAAAAAATAATTCCCTAAATTGAATAAACTGTCAAAACGACAAACGGACAAATAAAACACGTTAAAAATTAACCTTTCAACTAGACGTATGCTACTCATATGTTATAGCCTAGTGTAATTGTCAAATGTACAAAATTTACACTAATGCAAAAATGACGGTTGCAATACTGCTGAAACGATTATAACCAGACAAACTATCATAACATAAACATGTAGTACAACACAATGAAATTAAACAATCCAACAAAATAACTGTCGTAGGAGGACAGCATACATTAAGGGTACAGTGTTCTGTTCAACTAAATGAACTTTAAAACAGAAAAAAATATTATTAAAAAACCAGTTGCATCCTAAAGCACCCGCATTGTCAAAATATACCAGGCGAGGTAACATATACACATAAATAACATTCGTACAATTTGCTTTTACAAACTAAAATTAAAATGATGTACTGTAGAACATCGTATACTAAAATTCCCAGAAAAATGGTTTTCACCGGATTTTATAAAGTATGTAATAGAAAAAAACACGGGAGCTAAAACTGACCCTTGAGATACACCTGCCCTAATAGCGAAGTAATCGTACAGGAAGGATCTTACAGAAACCGTAAAACATTGATTAAACAGGAACGATTGTATATTTATTATAATAAGTTTACAATCGCAATTGGAGCTTACATAAAAAGTTCATATATGCTCGTGATAACAATAAGAATTATAATCCTCAAAATTGGGTAAAATCTAGCGAACATTATTGTAAAGTTTCAGGTTAGTACACATTGTTCCCGAATTATCCTGGGATTTTTGTTGGAAAGAATTTTTACTGGATAAATCAACGAACTGAAACAGTTAGTGATGTTCTACACATGGTGTCTACCATAAACAGAAAAGGAGCAACACTGATTCTTGGGATACAACTTAACTGATAGCAACGAAGTAATCGGACTAGACCTTCTGTATATATAAATGGGAAAACCCTCACTCATCACTAATTCTATTACTTGCCCAAAAGCAAGAGAGCTAAAATTTGGAGGGAATATTCCCTCAAGGGCAAATAAAAAAGTTGAATACAAACGATTTCGACATCCCATTGGTGTTTTTTTGTTTAACGTCCGACTGTTCAGTAATCGGAACGGACGTTAAAAAAAATTCCATTGGTAAGAGGTTGAAAAAGGTGTGTTTAACCCTTAAACCGATAATTTCCATTTTCTAAGGTCTAGATGGCTGAAACTCGGTAGAGTTGTTACTTATAGATCACCTACAAAAATTACCCCTTAAACATTTCCAAAACGTACCCCTAAGGGAACAAAAATGGTGTTCAACCCTTAAACCAGTACGTATTGTTTACTACGTTCCAGACGAGTTAGATGGCTGAATTTCGGTGATGTTATTTATAGTACATCTCTACTAGTTATACCGGGTGGACCAGGAGGAAAGAAAACATTTTAACAGGTGATTGTAGACCTAAAAATAAGACAAACAGTTCATATAAACATATGTCTGGAAATGCTTCGTTAGCGAGATAAGTCTAACGAAAGATTTCGCCCAAATTTCCACTCCGAGGATTAAATGAAACCGGATTGAACCAATTAGAACGGTAATTAAGACAAGCATTTGATCGTTTCATATGAATTTTGACTTGAAAAATTGATTAAACTAGGTCCCAGAACTGTAAGTCCCTTAGTTTGTAAAATAACTTGCTTAAAACACAAAAATTTACTGTCAAAAAACACGTTTTTTACGTTTTAGGCGCTATAATTCCATTAAATGGCTAACAAATGCATAAAATCCATGAACAACAATTGTAGAGAATGCAATTCTGAGAAAATTGATGTAAATAAAGTGAATAGCAAACAAATTCTAAATTAATCAATTCAAATTTAATTATAAGAAAACAAACACTGAGGCAAATGCACTTTGTTCAGTCTGAATACAATAACAACAGTGCGCGTTTATAAAATCATAGGACATATTCGTAAAGAAAGAGAAGAAATATTAAATTAACGTCTTTTTTGTTAATTACATCCAGGACACATCCAAGGAAGTATAGGACCATTCTAGAACTTATACGTTAATACGCGTACTTAATACCAGAATAAATACAGATTTTAATCACAGATTGACCCGCTACTACAATCTTACTTCCTACAATAAGTGTGTCATTTCTAATATTTACACCATAATACACAATTTTCTTAGCATTCGCTTATTTGAGATAATTTAGAAAGAAATTCTTTTACACTATCAAAAGTTTTAATTAGGTAATTTTTCAATTTTTTTAAAGGAATGCAAAATATCACAACAGTTTAAAATTGTCTGCATGAGGTGAGCTGGTTAGCTCCCATAATACACTTAATAGCAATTGTAGGTGTATACGGCTACGGAACAAACTTAGAAAAAAGATGAACTTACCCAATTTTCCGTTAGGACTATATGGTTCGTAGCTAGTGGAAGACATGGTAGGTGAAGAGTAACCATTAGAGTTGATGATGGTGTACGGCGTGGGTGAAGGGGGCCAATCTTCAGATCGGGGTCTTTTGGCAGCAGCGATACCAGAAAATAGTCCGCTGCCCCCTTCTCCACTGGGGGGTTCCACCTTGACCCCTGGGTCGCCCCCAGGCCCCCCCGTGTACAACACGTCATGCTTTAACTCCATCCCATTATCTCCTCTCTCCAAACATCTGCAAAAACAAACGATAAACGAATGAGAAAAATTGATTAAAACGTACTTACAAAAAGATATTAATTGTTTAGAAAGTAGTATATTATCTATACTTAAACGGATAGCTAGGTTTTAGCAAAGTTTGTTAAAAACTCCCACTGGAATAATTCTGGTCAGAAGCTCTCCAGGTGTAGGTATTCCATTGCCAAAAATTATGACAATTTTATTAATAATCATAATACAGTTAATGCTCGATTTAACGGACTAATTTGCGGAAACATATGTCCGTTGTTGTAATAGTCCATTAAATTGAAACTCATTCATTTATAACACAATCACTTACGTATGCTTCTGTGTTAAGTAATCATTGGATTTGCTCAAAGCTTTATAAGTTAGCCTTACAATTCAAATAAAAAATTTTCTTAACACCGGTCCTACTAGACAATTTACAAATTAAAAACTACTGTAATTTTACACAGAACAGAACTTTTGAAACTACGACTAATCAATATGAGTTAAGAACAGAATTTCCAACAGCTTACAAAACAGCTAGTAATAATAACATACACGAATAGATTGAACAACGACGTACAGTTCAATCCTCAACTGGGCGGGAAAAATGTAGATGCCAACACTTCAAAAAATATCTATAATGCATATATAAATTAGTTGCGAATATCAAAAACTGTTATTTGGTCATTTTCTTCACAAAAATTAACATTCCTTAGATTTTTGTAATTTTCAAACTGTTTTATTTCTAGTCCATTAAAAATCTTAAGTCTCTTAAATCGAGCATAGACAAGTTATTTTTGACCTGGTGTTCTCTACAAAATTTTAATAACAGATTTATTTCTCGAAACTTTTTACAAATATTTTCAACATTAAAAAATAATTACGATATTAACAACTTACATAAAAATATGAACAATAGGCCTATAAATTTAACTAATAGCTTACAGATTCAAATTTGTTACGGACAAGACCACCATAAGCAGCAAAGCTTGTTCACTAGTGTCTACCAAGAAAAAAATACCAATTAAAACTGAATAGCACTATTCTAACTGTAGTTTACAAACTAAATTATTTTAATAAATCCTACAATAATGTATATTGCAATAAAATTTTAATGGCTACAGGTATTTTACTGTGAGTGGTTTAAAATGACCGGGAAGGCTAGTCTAAGGGAAGTAGAGAAATTTGAAAGAAAGATCCTCCGCAAGATAATTGGTCCGAAGAGAGTAGATATATGAACAATATAGGTTACGAGGTCGAGAAGAACTGTAAAAGGAAAATAAACTAATAATAAAACGATTAGAAAAAGCATACTAAAATTTTACGGACACTGTATAGAATGGATGACAACCGGTTGACAAAAATAATTTTTAAAACACTAAAAAATAAACCTAAGGTGTCGGATAATTTAAAGAAGCCAGAAAGGATATTGAGAAAACCGGAATAAACATAGAAAAAGTAATGAATCGAACCACTTACAGACTACTAATTACAGACTAAGGACTTCCATGAAGAGCAAAGACAGAACACGAGTAGACAGAAGAAAGGAGAAAAGCAGTGAACGAATGCTGAGAAAGTGGGTTGCAAAAAGAGCTTCCTGAAGCGTCACGTCATCTCAATTGGTCAAATATTGGCCCTATACGAGAAACACAAATTTTTGTTCTTGGTTTTATTACCAACAATTGGTTATTTTATTAGCAAGTGCAACACTTATATAAGAAACTTGCCGCCTGCACACAGTTCGTCTATGTAGTAAACTTGACCATTTTTCGTTCCCAAAACAATGTGTGTGCTACATGGTACTATTCTATATTTAATAAAATGCTTATTTTTATTCAAAACCCGCAACTATCTGTAGCCTATCTTTATCAAATAGATAACTGTAAATTTAATGTTACAATGAATAAAATGACTAATTGCCGTTAAAATAAGATTTCATGAAAATACACGCTTGTTATTGTTGTGGTTTTTTCCGCTGCAATCCGTAGTCTTGAACAGAATCAGGGCGACCATTCCACAGAAAGTATAGTTACTTAAACCCCAACCATCAAAGAACACTATTAATTCCTGTCTAGTTATTTAAGCCACGGAACCTTTGTCGCTGTACATCAGTTGCCTCGCGGCGGCGACTTCACCACTAGAACAACCCGATGTTGAACACATAGAGCATAGGTTAGTTATTTTTGACCAGGTGTTCTCTACAAAATTTTAATAACAGATTTATTTCTCGAAATAAATCGAATATTAAACTAATCGTTATAGTAGAAAATTTTACAGCGAAGCACAAGTATGTTTTTTTTTAGTATAGGGACAATTTTAGACTACGTGAGGTGACTTTTAGACGTTTCTGAAAGCTCTTTTTGTAGCCCACATTCTCAGCATACGCTCATTGTAGGCTTTTCTCCAATCTTATGTCCACCCGGTGTTCTGTTGTTGCTCTTCAAAGAAGCCTTAAATTCAAAGAAGCTCAAATTCCGTAATTAGTTGTCTTAATTTGGTTTGGTTTTTTAAGTTTTCTTGGTTTATTCCAGTTTTATCAATATCCTTCTGACTTCTAAACCTTTTATTTATTCGACACATTTATCAATCTATCCTTTAGTGTCTTAAAAATGTGTGTCCTAACATAAGTTTAAATTTCGTACAATTTTCCGTTTTTAAGTTCTTTTTTTCTCACACAAACCAATCGTTAAAAACCTCTTTTCAGAAAATCTATCACAAAAAATTAGGTACTTTCTTTATCTTAGTTTCATATAGACTAGGGCATTAGAGCAAGAGCTAATTAAAACTAAAAGTTCTTTAAATGTTAACTGTGGTATATCTTATTACAAAACAGTTGAATGTTAGCAATTTTTCCCGCGCTTCGCGCGGGCAAAATTGCTTGTATTTAATAAAAATAATAATAATAATATTGACAAACAAGCTATCATAACTTCCTGTTTATATCAAGAATGAAGAACTGGAATTTTAAGGCAAATAATACTGGTTATATAGTGAACAGATTCGCTTTACTTTACTATTTAGGCTAAAACAAGTACTTCAGTAGGCATTACAAGATAGAAAAGAGACTATGATGTAACACCTCTACTCCTCGTCTACTATATAATTACCTTCTCCACCGCCAACAATCATAGAAGGATACATCGTTATAGTAGAATAATTTTAACGTATTTCTCGTAACAATACTACACGATGTACGCGTAGCATACAATTCTTCCGCTCTCTATTATATAAGGTTGGGAAACTCAGTAAAAATTTATAATCCAGAAAATATATTGATGTAATTAATTCTAGAAATTCTGTTGTTTCTTTTGAAATTAATGCACCATCAATTTCTTATGTATTCGTTTTAAGTTTAACATGATTAGCCTGTAGTTGATAGTCCCGATACTTCTGACGCGACTGTCACTTGACTAACCGAGGTAAATTTTCTGCAATTTGTTCCCCATACCGATTTAAACTAAAAAAAATCTGGGGTAAAACACTCACGATTTTTTTTTCTTCCCGTTGTAATAAGTAATGATAAAATGTAACTTAATTTTAATCACGAAAGAATGAAGCTAAATGAAGACCAACATCTGTAGAAACAAATGCTAGGAATAAATTTGTTTTTAATTTTCTATAACTTTGATTATCTATATACATTTTTTGTCGTTAAATCCATATTTAGGCAGTAATCTTTTACTTAAAAACCGCTTTTTTACGGATTTCAATAAGAAAAATACAGAAAATCACTAATAGACGTAGAACTAACCATTGTAGAAACTAATGTTTGAAATAAAATAGGTTTTATAATTTTCTACAAATTAAAATAAATTCGTTACACTTTTGCCATAAAATGCATATAACGACCTCAATCTTAAATTTTTTTTCTAATTCCTAATATGTGTACGTTGCAATCTGTTCAATTCAGAACAATAAGCAACCCCATGACCCAATGAGATGAGGATGATGTGTGTGACGTGTAAATGAGGTGTAGTCTTGTACAGAGCCAGGTCGATCACTCCTGAGAGAGTATGGTTAATTGAACCCCAACCATCAGTACACCGGCAACCACTGTCTAGTATTCAAATCCGTTCCAGCTGTTAAACAGCTGATTTTGGCGACGACTTTACCTCTAGACCAACCCGGTGGGTTTGAATCTTAAAATAAAAAGGTTTTTTTACCACGTAAACACAGTCCCCCCCCCCCCCAGAATTTCAGTAGACATGTCGCTTACCGTATCTTGTAGAGTATAAAAATGTGGTAAATAAGGCGGTTTTTAAAAAAAATCGTAGGGCCTACTTTTGAGAAAATTTTTAAAAGTGAAAAATCGCACGAATTAACTACTACCTCCGGTGGACCGATATCGATGAAAATGCTCGTGTCGGGTTCCCTAGTGGTACAGTGTGTGGAACTCCAGGACGGCGCACGGCGGCCGTCACCATACTAGACTCTCCGGAACACTGACTCCACATAAGACTGCTTACACACACAGCCGGCATGTCGGGCTGGTTTGCTGGCCGTAGTTGACGATAATATTCAAACCGGCGGCCGACAATCGTAGGGGCCTATAGTCTAGTCGACAGTCCCGGCAGCAAACCGGGCCGGCTACAAACCTGATGAGTATGTAAAGCAACACTGACGCCAATGGTCGATTACGCCGGGCCGGCTGTGTGTGTAAGCAAGCAGTCTAATACGAACGCCAAAGCATTTACTCAAAACATATCACTTAAAACTAATGTATTTATTTGTTTCATTTGCTTAAATACCTACGCTAAGGTCAATTGCAAAAAAATATTAAATTATTACATACAATAGGTACAGTTTAAATTTGACATATATTAACTAAAAAAATCTTGCAAATTGATCAGGTCGGCGCTCTAATTATAAAATTAACTCGCGATTAACATTACATTTTCCAACATTTTGTTTGGAAAATTGAATTATAAAAGGACCATTCAATTGACATTCAATACTTGTACGTAAGTACCTGTAGTAGTATAGTAACACAAAACACACGTAGGCCATTCACGAAGACATTCACTTTTAAAAACACTAATATGAAAATGCGAAGGAAAGGAATTATACGATATCGACACAACTGATGTTAAAATAATTAAATATTACTCACAGTAATAAAATCAGACAACATGAACGTTCTAATGTTGTCATCAACTCTTGTTTTGTTTATATTTATATGTGTGATGTATGACATAATCGGTTTATAATTTACTCGAACGCAAACAGCGTCTGTTGACGTGCGCCAAGCTCGGCTTCCTCACCTGTATCTAACTTTAGTTTCGAGTTTCAACTTCATACGCTATTCCGTTGGTGTATGAGATACAACCAATGTGTTTTTAAGCGAGTAAATGGCTTAGAATGACCGGGAAAGCTGTTCTAACGGAAGTAGAGAAATATCTTCTATAAGATAAAAAGGTAATGGTTATTAGGACGAGAAATACTGTACAAGAAACACGAACAACTAATGGAAACGATTAGAAAAATAAGACAAATTCTACGGCCACCAACGGTAGACAATCAAATTTTTAAGACAGTAAACAATAGACCTAAGTTGTAGGATAAATGGTTTAAAGGAGTCAGCAGGGATACTGAGAAAGGTGAAATAATCCGAGAAAACATAATTAATCAGACCAAATTCAGACAACTAATTACTGATTTTAAAGGCTTCCAAGAAGAGCAAAAACAGAATACCTTATGAACGGAAAAGAGAACGTACGAATACTGAGAACACCAAAATTTTCACACTGACACAATATTAAAATGAAATAATTTTGAGAATCGAACGAGAAACCCACACAACGAACGTGGCAAAGTGGTCAGCGTGTTGGACTGACGGGTCAGTCCAACACGGAAAAGCAATAGGTCCCGGATTCAAATCCCGGCAAATATTAGAAATTATTATAAGTTACAACCCACTGTTCCATAACCTAACTAACAAAACCTAGTCGCTAATAACCAAGAAGTCGATGTGACTTAAAAAATATGGTATGAAACACTTACACGACTTTCTCTTGCCAATGAAAACATAACCTAACTTAATCATGCGTGAATGACACAAAAAGAATATCAACCTCTGTAGATGAAAATACTTGAAATAAAAGTTGTAAATTTTTAAATTTTCTATACTTTAATTATAAGTTGTCGTAAAATGCATACTAAGGCTGCAACATAAAAGAAAACAAATTTTTACCGATTTTGATAACAAAAATACAATAAATTTTGCCCTAGAATACATTTAGGCGGCTATCTTAAATTAACAATTTGTTACAACGAAAGCACAAACCCCTCCCAAGAATTTCAGCAGACATGGCGCTTATCTTAACTGACAGAGCATAAAAAATGTAGTAGTCTAAATGAAGCGCTTTTAAAAAAAAATTCGTAGAGCCGTTCTTAAAAAATCGCACGAATAAACTACTACTTCCGTTACACCGACTTTGATGAAAACGTTCGTGTCGGGCCGGTAGTGGCATGTACCATTAAGTTCCAAGTTTTTTAACTCCGTACGATATTCCATTCTTGATATTTTTTGTTCACACACATACCAATCGCTAAAAACATGTTCCTTTTGGTTTATAGGGCCAGTCGAAATGAAAACAATACTTTCCCTTCCTATATATTCATACAGGGCAAGAAAAAGTATTTAACACCAAATTTTTTACCTTGACAATTCAAAATGAAAAAATTTTGTGAATCGAACGAGAATCCCCAGATCACCTTTGTGGCAAAGTGTCGCGGACAAAAAACCAGTAGGTTTCGGGTATAATTTAACTTGAAATTATTACAAGTTAAAACCTATTGTTCTATAACCTAATTAGTCGCTAATAACCAAGAAGTTGATACGACTTAAAAAAACAACAAAATAGAAGGGAGAGAATTTTTAATTAATATTACTAATAAATAAATTTCTATACATACTTTATGATCATTAAGTATTTTCTTCGAAACACTCGACTATTATCACTTAAAATGATACTAAAGAAAACACTGTACAAAAAATCACGCACTCATAATTTTCACAAATACGAACAAACCAAAACTATCGTAAATCAATAAAAAGAACTATCGTACGAGCGTTAAGGCTGTTTGATAAACAAGGAGAAAAAAATAATTACGAAGAAGACCTAATACGACAGACAGGATCGGTTAGACTGTCGGATAGACACGAGAGAGCAAAATCCGAGAAACACAACATTCAGAATAGATACATTACAAAATGCAGGCGGGAATACAAGAGGTGGAGGGGGAGGGTTATGAGGTGGGAGCAGCAGACGATAAGCCAACATTCATCCCCGCCCCTCCAAGAGAAGAGTCGGGCAACCCGTATGACCTAGGCGGTATCAACGCGCTAGGACCTATCCATTCAAACTCGTAACCTAGCAACTGAACAACTACTCTCCCTGTAAACATGTAAACAACTTTACACAGACACATACAAATTCTCAAGGACATTCCCCCCCTTATCCTTTATATTTATATACACGAACACACCAATGCCTTCTGTCACACCGACACACACAACCACGTTTTACAACCAATATTATATATATCCGAATTACATCGCATGGCGTTCATTTTAAACGGCCTAAAATCCGTTCGTCCTTCAAAACAATATAGTGCCCCCCCGAAAACAAGTACCGCGTTTGATACAAATCTCAAAATCCCTTTATCTCCATATATATATATACAACCCGAAGCTATTTAACCAATTTTGAAAACCCCACGAAACAACTTACATGAATAAAATTTCCGTCGGATTTTGATAAGATCATCAAAAATATTCTCCTATTCAACCGTTCAGCAAATTGATAAGATCAAATTTTTGATTCGGTAGGACCTAAAATCAAATTCTCTTAACAATAATCAGACGAAATGAAATGGAAATGCAACTTACTATGAAAAGATTGTTAAACCAAATACATAATGAAGAATCAACGAACGGGTATCGTGTTTAGGAATATAGAAAATACGATAGAAAAAATAAACAGAAACAAGCCGAAATAAACAGAACAAGTGGGATTACAGATTTACTTCGAATAACTAAATATATAACAAACGTAAAAAGAGCCCGGCGTTATTTGAATAAAAATACGGAAAAAATTGATATCGTTAATTTGTTGTGCGATATATATTTACGTTTAGGCTGTGGGCATGCTGAGGTCAACACGACATACTGTAGGGTCCTCGATTTACCGTAGCTTGGATTTAACGTCACTCATTTGAGAAAAGAAAAATTTCACCCCTTTCCTTATGTTTGAGAATTAACAGAAGTGTCTGGTAATTTTACAAAATATGAACCTAAATTCATCAACACCCTGCAAATGACACCTTCACTTCATTCACCACAGGGTCTGGCTCTATAACGCAATTGATTACTCTCAGAGGAGGATTACTCTCTTGACTAGTATCTTTTACACATCTACCTCTTCTGTTCTTAAACCCTTCAGTCATATAACTGGTTAACCATGTGATAAGCAACAGAACAATTTTTTTGTAGCCTTGGAACTATCAGACAGAGTGCAAATAATTTAACATTCCACCTGCCTGTTATGGGCAAACTTTATTCCATAACAATTCTATAATTAATTTCATATTGTTGTTGTTTAGGTCATCAGCCAAAAGGCTGGTTTGAACCTGTAGAGGTTTTACTAAGTAAATCGAGGAGTGAGGTGGTTTACCATTGCCTTCCTCACTGAGTGGAAAAGTACACTTATCAGCATGCCAGGCCCTCTGAAAAGCATATATTTTCCACTCTGCAAATGACACTTTCACTTCATTCACCACAGGGTCTGGCTGTATAATGAAATCCATTACTTTCGGACGAGATAACTCTGATTAGTGTCTTTTACACCTCTACCTCTTCTGTTCTTAAATGATTCAGTCATTTAATTGGCTGACCATGTGATAAGAAACAGAACTATTTATTTTAGCCCTGCAACTAACAGATTGAGTGTAAATAATTTGACACTCCACCTGTCTGTCATGGGCAATTCATATTGTTATCCTAATGAAATAGATAGGCTCATGAATACAAAACTCTCCCACCTCTTTTTGAAGGTTCGGATTTAACGTCGGTTGTCTGACCAGATTAGCACGGTAAATCGAGGACCTACCTGTATACCCAATTTTCTCTAAAGAATTGCATTTATAATTCTAAAATAGTACTGAGAGGAGACATTAAAAACGGCTTACTTATGGATAGTACAGTCAAAACTACACTATAAGGTGGGACTAGTACTAACAACTCTTATTTGTACCCTCTGGTGAAAGTACAGGAACTAATATTACGAATAATATTCATCGTAGGCTAAGAGACAACTAAGGTATCAATCGAAGCACACGCAAACGCAAACACACACACACACACATGAAACGACGTTTTGATAAATTCCCACGTGTACGTCTCTCGCCATCATTAAACCCCTTCATCTACTTACGTACAAAATCTAAATACGTACGCACTTGCGCGCGCGCACACACACACACACACATATGAAAATCTTTATTAGAGCCCTTACGGTTATCATTTTTGCAAATTTAAAAATAAAATGTAGCTGTAAATATAAAAACAAATATGCTGTCAAAATTTCATGAAAATCCGTTCAGTAGTTTTGAAAATTAACCTGCACAAAAAACACGCCTTGTCTTTATAATATCAGTAATATAGATGAACAATGTAAGATACGTTTAAATCATGAGTCAATGACGCTAAATGAAAATCAAACTATTTGATTAAAGATACAATTCTTAAAATAAAAGTCACAGGTCTTGTAATTTTCTATAAGTAATTATACACACTTTTGTTGTAAAATGCATACTAAGGCTGCAATCTTAAAATAAATCATACTTTTACCGATTTTAATAAGGAAAATACAGAAAATCATTAATGCTATATACTAAACGTCGTAGAAAAAATGTTTGAAATAAAAGTTGTCGTTTTCCAAAAATGAAACTATTAAGACTTATTTAGCATATAAATCTCATAAAAGACGAGTTTCAATTAACATTTTCCAATATTCTACTCTTCCGAATAAGTCGACAATCTTGCCCTTGTTAAAAAACATTTCTTGAGACTGAGAGTAGGCCTATACAAAATCGCCTATCACAGTTCGATAAACTGTGATAGAGAAAATTCTGGAGTATGTAAAATTCTCCAAGCGACTTAAACCATCAGATTATAGCACAATCAGATAATAGGTTTAAGAATACTTGCAGAACGATACATAAAACGTTGAAGCATACGACAAGAAAAGACACAGATTAATGTAGTATAAAACTATGGCAATACATGTGGTACTTAATGGAAGTGAAGTGTGGGCACGACGCGGGAACGAAGTAGGTTGCAGATGAAATGATGTTTCTGAGAGCGGTGAAGGGCTGTACGTAGGAGGAAACGGAATACCTGGAGTGCTGATATACTTGATGAGATGGAGCATAACTACCATAAATGAGAGAATGAAAATTCACAAGAGGAACTGGTGCAGCCATTTGGAACAGATGAGGGAGGAAAGCTTGCCCCATTTAGCTCACGAATACAAACTCATCGGTAAGAGGAAAGTTGGACATCCAAGGAGATGGTTTCCGGAACAGGTTGAGCTGCCTAATCCATGAAGTGAAGAAAACGAAGAAAGAAGAAGAGGAAGACAATGGTAAAAATGGTGAAACCCCAAGCATTCTGATACAGCAGAGAATAACAACAAACTACAACTTTAAGGGATATTAAATTACAGGAAACGGCCAAAGTAACGAGTAGCGGGAATCAGAGACACATCTAAACAATGTTAACTAAACAATGAGGCAATATATCCGTCCCTAGGGTGACGACTCACTCCTGTTAACATCCAAAGGTATAAAGACATCCTTAAGTTTTTTTTTCTTAAGAAACGAACAACACGAAAAAACCAAACATTCTTTGAACAAGATAAAAGAGCAACGTATAACTTTTTTAAATTTTCTAATTCAATAGAAAAAGAAAGAGAAAAAACTGGATGACGAAGAGTCCCAGACTGGAAATGATTGGAAAGTAAATGAAACGAAAAGTTCAATGTAGAGAGACAGCGGCGCTAGAACAAGTTTTTGGGTTGGAATAATTACTAGGAAGTTAGATGAAAAAGAAAACTCGTAGTGCATGTAATTTCCCAAAAGACGTTTTAACTTTTCAACGAAACTTGTGCCACCTTCCTAATTATTACATTTTATCAGGCTGAGCGAAATTTCATTACGCGACACGATTTTGCTTACAATGTTCACACAAATTGTCTATTAATTTTACTTTATAAATATTAATTAAAAAGCTACAAGAGATGGTTAGAGTTGCAAAAAAAAAGAATCCCCAATGTGAAGTTTTAATTTCCGTATTTAACAATGACAGTATTGCATGGCATTCCTAAATGTGGAGGCTATAAACAAATGTACACAGGAGCTTCCATCATCCGAACGTCATCCGACCACCATCGATGTAAAAAATAGATGTATACTATACTCACGCAGGGGCCTTTTTTGCCCTAGAAACTGCAATGGGTGCAAACAACAGCCTGAATATAGTGCTGCTGAAGCATTGTTACTACAAAGAATGAGAGAGATGTTGCAGCTACAAAAAGTTCAGTCTTAGTTCAGAAGAAAATTAAAGACTTTTTTAAGTTACTGTTGTATTAATAGTATGTATATGTGCGTTAAAAAACAATTCAAAAAGGATTTTACCGTAGTTTATTTATTCAGTTTTGAAATTCAGTTTCAGTTTTTCCGCATGGTTTTATAATCTTTAGTAGCCTATATACTTATTTGCAAAAAATGCAATAAATTAGTGATTTTTTGAACTAAGGTTTACGTTAGCCTTTATTAACTTTTTAAACATTTAGATTATATCACATTGTTACGATCCAATGTATCCAAAATAAAGTACGCTATTTAGAGAGTATTTAATTATCGGAACAATTTTATTATGAGAAGCGAACTACCTGTCTAGCATTCAAATCCGTATAAAAGTAACTACCTTTACTAGCATTTGAACCAGAAACCTTTTGTTAAAAACCAGCTGTTAAACAGCTAATTTTGGCGACGACTTTACCTCTAGACCAACCCGGTGGGTAAATGTAGTAAATGACGCGAAATTTAACAAAAATCGTAGGAGGGTTTTTATAAAATCACAACAAGTGAAAAAATCGCACGAATAAACTACTAATTCTGGTTAACCGATTTTAATGAAAAGTTTGTGTAGGTTCTTCTTGTGGTACCTAACTTAAATTCCAAATTTCAACTTCGTACGATACTCCGTTCCTGAGATATTTTGTTCACACACACACACATACGTGCTCGCGCGTTTTTGAAAAAGTGCATATTAAAGCCGCATATGCATTTTAAAATGCATATTAAAGCCGCAATCTTAAAAAAACAATTTTTTTACGAGAAAACAGCCTCCCCATGAATTTCAGCAGACATGGCGCCTACCCTATCTTGTAGAGCATAAAAAAATGTAGTAAATGAGGCTATTTTTAAAAAAATCGTAGGAGCCGTTTTTTGAGAAAATCGCAAAAAAGTAAAAAATGACGTGAATAAACTACTACTTCCGGTTGACTGATTTCGATGAAAATGTTCGTGTCGGGTCCTCTAGTAGTACTTAACTTAAGTTTCAAGTTTAAAGTTCGTACAATGTTCTGTTCTCGAGATATTTTGTTCACACACACAGACCAACCGCTAAAAACACATTTTTTGGGGTTTAGGGGGTCTGAAAACGTGCAAATCCGGTGAAAACTCGATTTCGTAAAATCGACATGAAAACAATACTTTCCTTCCTATAAATTCATATAGGCAAGAGAAAGTAATAAATTAAGGTTTAAATTTATACTACATCCGTCAATTTTTTGTAAAACTATACTGAATGCTTCCTTAAATATATTATATACCCGAAATGGGTCCGCTCCTATTATTTCGGATAACCGTGATTCTGTTTGTAAAAAAAATAATGAAAATGTGGAAAAAATTAAAACTAAGGAATAAATCTAACAATTTCAAAAACAAAACTCTGAACCTATAATTTAAACAAAACCATTAAACGTTCTAATGAATTATAAAAAAAATTACGGTTACTTAAATGTAAACGAATTGAAATTAAGGGTTAAAGAAACTTGGATAACAACAACAAAACAAGCTTGACACAAACGGGGAATATTTCTATTTAAAAATATGTGTGGTAACACTGTTAGTGACCTTGACTTGTAATGGCAACATCAACTTTCCCTAGTTGAATAATGACGTCATTCCATTGCTGCCAACATTCCAAATGACTCCTCCACCACTTTGATAGAAAAGAAAACAGCCTACCTAGCCCGTATAATAAGATAAAATTATGGTTACCTAACGCAGTCAGAGATGTAGATGCTTAGCATTATATCTATAGAAAAAAGTACGCTTAACCGTGAATACAAAAGCAGTATATTGCCTTTCCAGTAACATATGAATATGTACGTACAAATTTGTTGCATTATCAGCTGTTTTCAAGTCGTTATGTATTTTTTTTTCTTGTAAAGGGCCAAATTTAAACTACGTGAGATGACTTTCCTGGATGCTCTTTTTGGAGCTAATATTCTCAGCATTTGTTAGGCTTTTCTCCTTTCTTCTGTCCACCCGATGTTCTGTTTTAACTCTTCAAGAAATTACTACAAGTCCGCAATTAGTTGTCTGAATTCGGTTCAGTTTATTACTTTTTCTCGGTCTTCCCAATATCTTTTCTGACTTCCTTGAACCATTTATCCAACACTAGGTCTATTGTTTAATGTGTGATATTTGTTTTATCAACAGTTTGTCCTCATTCTATACAGGTGTCCGTACATTTCTTTCGTCCTCGTAACCTTTACTGTCCATCTACAATTTCGGACCAATTATCTTGCGGAGGATGTTTCACTGCTTCTCTTCGACTAGCCATCCCGGTCATTCTAAGAAACTCACTCACGTACAGACACATAGGTTTTATTAACGTATTACAATGCCTAATCTTGGGTTGTTTGAGAGCTTTGTTTTGGGCTTAGTTATACAATAGGTGAGCTCCTCGGAGTGCAACTCACAAAACTCATTGATCTTTAGTGAACATTTTATGACACTGTAAAACACTACTGCGCGGAGATTAGCAACAGATAAACTACCAAATCTGTTTCCTTTTCGTATAAACCCATTTGTAGAGCACGTGAGGTGACTTCAGAAGTTTCTGGAAGCTCTTTCTCCAGCCCACATTCGTTCTCCAGCATTCGTTCTTTGTAGGCTGTTCTTTCCTCTGTCAACCCGGTGTTTTGTAAGTGCTCTTCATAAAAGCCCTTAAAGACCGTAATAGATGTCTGAATTTGGTTCGGTTCATTAATTTTTTTGTTTATTACAGTTGTCTCAATATTTGATCAATTTATCGACACTGTAGGTCTATTGTTTAGTGTCTTAAAATTTGTCAACCGGTTGTCATACGTTTTATACAGGTGTCTTAAAAATTTTAGTCTTTTTTTTAATAGTTTCCATTAATCGTTCATTTTCCTTGGACAGTTCTCGACTTTGTATCCTATATTGTCCGCCTACTAACTTCCAACCCATAACTTGCGGAGAATCTTTCTTTCAAATTTCTCTGCTTCTCTTAGACCAGCCTTCCAGGTCATCATTCTAAGGCACTCACTCGCGTACAGACACAGGTTTTATAATAAAATAGTATTATAATGTCTTATTGGCTTATTTATTACATCTAATTAATAATGTACATAAGGGGTTTCTTAATCGACTTTGGTCTTAGTTCCGATTGGACTGATTCTGATTTCCAAATTCCCAATTAATTCACGAAATAAAAAAAGATTTACAGAACAGTTCGGTGCTTAATCAACTTGTGGCCTCGTTGACGATAAATTGATGCAATGTTTCTTAATTTCTGATGCAATTATTCCGATTTTTTTTTGCCGTAGACAATAAAAATATGCAAGCTGAATTCTTACCGTAAAATATTTAAATCTCCGTATTAATTCGAGGGTATTCTGTGATAGATCGGCGACCGCATTTTCCTAATTAACATCAAGAAATTATTCATCGAAGTGTAATTAACGTTTTCGTTTTCTGACGTTAAGAAATTTTCCGAAATAGTTTTCATCAGAATTACACGTTTTCAGGCACCTAAACCCAAAAAAGGTTTTCACCGATCTGTCTGTGCGTGAACAAAATATCTCAAAAACGGAACATCGTACGAAGTTGGAACTTAAGTTAGGTACCACAAAAAGGAACCTGCCATGAAAAATTTCATCAGAATAAGAAACACATATTTTTTGACTTCAGGGTGTCATAACGTTAAAAACCGTTGAAACCCAAGCACAGATGATCTGAACGAAAGTAAGAACCAATAATACTGTATTTAATTGAAGGTATTTAAGTGTGTTACTAAGACTAGATGAGTAACTCAAACGGTAGTGTGAAGCGAGCGACTGACTCTACTTGAGAAAGGTTGTTCTAAATTTGGTACCGGCTAAATTGGTATGCAACCAACGGCCTAACTGACTTTCGAGAGTGAGAATTGTTAAATTGATTCACTTGGTTCTCTTATTGGCTCACAGTACTTTTTATTCGTCTATTGTCTTTGTATAAATGATGCCGATATTTATTTTTAAATCGTAAAGGTCAAACTGCAATTGTATGTTGACTATATCAAGCGAAATCTACTTAAGCACGTATGCCATAGTGTCTGTAATCAATGAATTATTTGTTTAGTGGCAAACCATACTAACGAGTTTCTTTGGAATCTTTTTTTAAGTGTACGTTGCAATATGTTTAATATAGAACACTAAGCAACTAACTAAATTAGATGAGAATAGTATATTTATAACTTGTCCATAACAGGCAGGTGGAGTGTTATTATTTGCACTCGATCTGCTAGTTATTGGATCAGCCAATATATGACAAGCATTTACGGACAAAAGACACTAGGTGTAAAAGACACCTATTCACAGTTATCTCCTCTGAGAGTAATACATTTCATTATACAGCCAGACCTTGAGTTGAATGAAGTGAAGGAGTCATTCGCAGGGTGGAAAGTTGATGCTTTCCAGAGGGCCTGGCATTCTAATAAGCATTCTTTCCTACTCGGTGAGGAAGGCTTGGTAAACCCCCTCACTCTTCATTTTACTTAGTAAAGCCTCTAGAGAAGTTCAAACCAGCCTTTCGGCTGATGTAAACAATACACATTTAAAACGTGTAAATGAGGTGTAGTCTTGTACAGATTCATAGAGACCATTCCTGAGAGTATGGCTAATTTAACCCCAACCATCAAACTACACCGCTAACGGCTGTCTAGTGTTCAAATCCGTATAAAATAACTATCATTACTAAAACTTGAACCACGGAACCTTCGTCTCCGAACATGAGTCGGAAAACTGCGACCAATTTACTAGACCAACTCGGTAGGTTTAGAAATCTTTTAACAACGTCATTGATTTTCTGTATTTTTTAAGTTAAAGGGAATAAAAAATCTACAAATTTCATTTCCAATATTTTCTTCTACAGATCCTAGTTTAGCGTCAATTAGTGATTTGCCGTATTTTTAAGTAGAACAGAGATTGATTTTCATTTTGCATCAATCACTTAAGATTAAAATTACGTTATGTTATTCATTTACATTGTTTACTAATGATGTAGTAAACGTTCATTAAATAACATAACATAATAACGTAGGTTATTTATGCGTTTTATTTACATTGGGAAGAGAAAGTTGTACGAGTATTTCATACCAATTTTCAGAAGGAAAATCCCGGTTTAGGGTGGAAAACATCCGGTTATTTTAAGTATGATAGTAAACAAAATTTAAATAAGATATACAATTAATTTATCTGACCTAAATACATACGACAAAACAAATACGGCATTAATACGATCAATAAACTTTACATATGCATGTCATAAAGAACACTATTAAAGTTTGGCATAAAGGTCAAAGAGATAGATAATTTTTATAACGTAGTTGTAGACATGATGGGTCAAGGAAAGGCAAGGTTAGATATTAAAATATTAATAATGACCATAATAATAACATTAAATCCCTGTTATCTGTCAAAAACAGGGGGGGGGGCAGGAAAGACGGATTAAGCGAAAGCGTGAAAAGAAAATTGTTATAATAATTTAGTTAAACTCATTGGGTTGGTCTAGAGGTAAAGTCGTCGCCGCGAATCAACTGTTTACCAGCATATTTCTAGAGACGAAGGATCCTGGTTCATTTCATGTCATACACTGATTGCAACATACACACACACACACACACTAGGGATATATCCTGATGCGAGTTTTATTACGAAGAGACCTACTGGACAAAATAACAATTTTTAAAATTTTAGATTTTGATAATTTTGACAGTCGATGTATAGTTTGAAATCCCCTCTTTCCAATACTGCCCAAATTGCGTATCTAGTATAAGTTTTTTTTAATCTCTAATATCTGTACGTCGCAATCTTTCCTATTCAGAACAATAAGCAACCCCATGACTCAATGAGATTAGGATGGTACGTATGACGTGTAAATGAACGTCTAAATGTACGTAGTCTTGTAAAAACTCTATTTAGGCCGACCATTCCAGAGAGTGCGGTTAATTGAACCCCAACGATCAAAGTACACCGGTAACCACTATCTAGTATTCAAATCCTTATAAAAGTAACTACCTTTACTAGGGTTTGAACCAGGAACCACCTCTCCGAAAATCAGCTATTAAACAGCTGAGTCACGGCGACGATGTTACCTCTAGACCAACCCGGTACGTCTTCTAGGACAAGTACACTTTGTTTTTAAAAAAATTTTAGCAATTCATGTTATGCCGTTATTTTTAGAATTTTTCAATAATAGGGGCAGTAACGGTTATACACTGGATTTTAATTTCGTGTGTTTCAGATTGAAACAATCACATTATTTTACAGTTTTAGACGTGTTTTAAAATTAAATATGTTATTAAATAACATTTTATTCGAACCCCGGGGTTCTGGGGTTCGATTCCCGATCAGGTCAAGGACTTTTCGTCTTATATCACATCATATAGTTATCTGACACACAACCCAAGGCTTATGTACTCATCATCAATAAAAATTGAAAACGTACTTTTTTTACTTTTATTCGAAATTTTCAACAGTATACAATACACTACCAGAAAATGAGAAAAACAAATAACATGAAAAGAAAAAGCCAAGATTTATACCCAGCGCAGCGGTTTATCTGAGGAGATTAAATTTGTTGTTAAGGTCATCAGTCGAAAGGCTGTTTTGAACCTCTAGATGCTTTACTAAGAATAACGAGAAATGAAGTGGTTTACTATCGCCTTCCTCACTGAATGGAAAAGTATGTTTACCAGCATACCAGGCCCTCTGAAAAGCATCTAATTTTCACCCTGCAAATGACACTTTCACTTCATTCACCACAGGGTCTGGCTGTAAAATGAAATTCATTACTCTTAAGAGGCGATAACTCTTGACTAGTGTCTTGACACCTGTTCTTCTGTTCTTAAATGCTTCAGTCATATAATTATCTGAGACCATGTGATAAAGAACAGAACTACGAGTATTATTTTTAGCCCTGGAATTAGCAGATCGAGTGCAAACAATTTAATACTTCATCTGCCTGTCATGGCGAAAATTATATTTATGAGAAATTCATATAGTTTATTTACACGATGGTTATGTGCCCACTGTTAAATTATTATTCCACTGGTTATACATTAAGATTTCAATTAAAAAAATAATGTAGTTACAAGCGACTGAATTTATTGTAGGCACTTCACACTATTGAGGTCAGGAAAGCAGAATATTGTAAGTCAAGATTCCCTACTTAACAAATCACCATCATCATCAGAAATGCAAAACGGGACATTTTTTGAAGTCCATTTATATTTTTTTTTGTTTAACGTCTGACTGTTCTGCAATTACTGCTAATGCAGACGGTGAAGGATGAAATGATTTTTTTTGTAACGTATGAAAATATGCCATGCCTGAATAGGATTCGAACCCAAGACTATTTATCATGAAGTCCATTTATAAAAAGCAATGTAACATAGTAGGCAAGCAGTAACCTCAAGAAAAACTAATTTGCAAACATACACAAACGTGTCGGATAAAACAAAATAATGGTTAAGCGGGAAACGGATAATCGAAAGTTTACTGTATTTAACACAGCACAAAGAGAAAAAAGTCGTTTCTTGATGTTTATTCGTAAAAATCAAGAAAACAGTACGTTATACACGCAAACAGTAATACTCTCAAGGAAAAATTTAAAAAATTACAGAAATTATCCGTACGACAGGAAATCACGTGACACATTTGGTAGACCTATATCATTATTTACATACACACCATATGACAAAAAAAGTTTCTGCTACACCTCCAAAAACGGAGCCGGAACAATATTTACATGATATAGAACTATCTTTTTAGTGTACACAGGTGTCAGATAAAAGAACCTATGGTCCGAAACCAAGGTTATTCACGCGCCAACCAGACGCCTGCCATCTTCGTTACATGTGCATTCATGTTTTAGGAATTCATATCACGTATAAGTTGTCATGTAGTATAGTGAACTAAACATTACATATGCAACTCAAATCGCTGAATTATTATTTGCCAAATTTTTTGCACATAAGTTAATAAACTACAATATACATACAGTCATGGTTACACAGGTGTCCATACTTACGGTGCTAGTAATGTACATTTTTTAAATTTCTTTTGCCCTATATGAACGTTTATGGAAGGAAAGTAATGTTTTCACGCAGGTTTTTCGAAAAACGAGTTTTCACCGGAAATAGACGTTTTTAGGTCCCCTGAACCCAAAAAATATGTTTTAGCGATTGGTCGGTGTGTGTGAACAAAATATCTCAGAAACGGAATGTCGTACGAAGTTAAAACTTGAAACTTAAGTTTAGGTGCTTTAGATGAGCTTAACTCATCTTAAGTAAGAGCCCTTAATGTCAGCGAATAATTTAAATATCTCTGAGTTACTATTACTTGCAAGAAGGTATTCTACTGGAGCAGCAGACTGAATTATATTTGCAAGCTGCGTTAAGCGTTTGAACTTAAAATCTAGACAGAAACTTACTTCGTAATTTTCTAATCTACTTCCAAAGTTTTTTCATTTAAGTATTTAATTCACAACCATGAACAAAATTGTTAAACAACCTAGACGATAAGTTGCGATTATAAGTCGAAGGTATGTTACATTTACACCACGCCATACCTGATGGTTTCTTTTAAATGAGAAAAACAGATGCGACGTTTAGGCTAGCCTAAATTAAAGAATGCTGTTAACGTAGGGTGTTGGAAAGCTGAATCAAAACTGATTCATGCTAGAAGTCCTTTAGTCCAAAAGTATTTACCTCCTTTAGCCGTTGATAAGTTCAAAACAGACTACAGCGAGAAGAAATTTTCTGGTCCCCTTCTTCATATCATTTTGATAAGATAAAGGTTAAATATAAAAATGAGGACTATAAACGGTTCAAGGCATGTTTGGTTATGGGAAGAGGTGCAGAGTATTTTAAGTACAGAAAATGTAATGGGAATGAGTAGATTTATGATGAGAGACTTCTTACAAATTCGCCATTAATAAATGCTGTTAAACTTCAAACCGACACATTGGGTACGAGGGCTTGCTTGCGCCAGAAGTTACCTCCAGAAAGTACTAATGTACAGAGTAGAAGATGTACTGATGGAAGAGAGTCGTCTCTGTCACATGTGTTAGGAAACTTACCCGTTCGTATGCTATTATCGCAAGATTATGATGAAGTTGCAGTAGAGCAAACATTCTCTACTAGCGAGTCCATACGTCTAGGTCCTGATGTAGTCATCGTCTCCAGGAGTAAATCTATATATAGGATATATAGCTATGTAGTAGGATATCCACTTATAGCTCCCCCAGAACTCCCAAACCTGCTGGGGTTAGGGGTATCCTTACGGACGGTTCCTTTGGGTTATGGGAACACGCGACTGGAAATTAGGCGTTATGTTGTATTATTGACTTTACAGTGCAATACGAGCAAGAGAATGCCTTGGAAGCAGCAGCGGTAGAAAACGTAAAGAAGTATGAAAACAGCAGGAATAAAGTTTGCAGTGAACTTGATTACACAGGAACACCGTGCAGCGTTGTGCCTCTGTGTTCGGTTCTAAAGGAGCCATCTCCGATACTACAGAACATCTCCGTACTCTCGGAATTCATTCGGATATCATCGCTTGATAATATATTAAGTCATAAAAACCAATGAATGTTGAGGTCTGTTTTTAATATTTATTATCGGTAATTGTAGGATAACTTTGTTTTCTAAATTTAGAATAATTTAATTTTGTAAATAAATTAACCAAGTTGCGGGGAATAGGAAAAAGAGCCTTTTGGAAATGAGAAGCGACCCCTTTTTCAAATTTAAATTTATGGTTTTCTATTTTTGTTAAATACACTCTTGCAAACACATAGCACAGGATCGCATATGGCTGGAAAAATCGTACTTTATAAGGGACCAGTCACGGGTATGACATCAATTCCTTGAGTTCGAACCAATCCGCGCATGGTTTCATCGCTCGTGAAGAGCAGTAAAATGAGTTATTGCTAGATCCCAGATGAGAATGATTCTGTATGTCGAGTGCGGTCTGGGTGGATCCAGTTTTTGATTTTTGATTTGTAACGGGTAAGATCTCACTGCCTTGAGGGTGCGACCGTGGACTCTGTTGTGTCGTCGGGAACTTCAAAAGATAGGAGGAGTGAGGGAGAGTGTCGGGTCGCCTGTGTTTGCCCTCTTTGAGGGTATTTCGTTCATCATCTGTAATACTAATTCTGTTCAGTTTGTCGCCTGGGTCTTAAAGCCGTATGATAATATATTATTCTCACAATACAGTCAACCTACTGAAAAGTAAATCCAGAAAGAAGCTCTGTTTGCTCAGCTTCTAAGCTACCCAGAAAATAAAACTACGTACCGCTAGAAGACCCGACACGAACATGTTCATCAAAATCGGTCAACCGGAAGTAGTAGTTTATTTGCGTAATAAATCGCTTTATTGCAATTTTCTGAAAAAAACTATTCCTACACGATTCACGATTCTATAAAAAAATCGCCTCGTTTACTAAATTTTGTATGTTCTACAAGAAAGAGTAAGCGCTGTCTGCTGAAATTCGTGAGGGCTCTCGTCACGTAGAGAGTTTACGGCCTTAATATTAATTTTAGCAAGGAAGTATATAACCAAAGTTGTAGAAAATTGAAAATCCACAACTATCATTTCAAGAATATTTTTCTACAGAACTTAGAATTTTATTGTCGATTAGTGATTTTCCGTATTTTTTAGTCGAACGGAAGTTGATTTTGATTAAGCGTCATTTATTTATGATTAAAATGGGTCGTTTTTAATTTTACATTGTTAACAGAAAGTCATGTAATCCGATTTTTTTTACTACATTCATGTCAGCTAAAAACGAGTTGCGTACTTTTTGGAACGCCCGTTTTAATCTCAATTACCTGTAATATTAGCCTACGCACGAGTGAAAACCACCTACCAAACCATACGACGCGACTTCAACCGTAAAGTAGAATTCATAACCTACTCTCACGGTTAATACGATTCAAATATGCTGAGACAACTCGTTACTGAATTAATGGGCTTCCACGAAAAATAAAGGAGTTCAGCGGATGGAGTGAAGAAAAACCGACAGTTAAACAAACAATTAGACAAATGAGCTGCAAAACAAGCTTTAGAAATACCCTTATTTTACGTGGTCTAAAACAACCAAAAAGAAGAAAAGAAAAACTTTATTTTATTTTAGTTTTGTAGATCAGTCATTAGTGATTATTAGAATTATGGAAAACAGAGGGTCTATCACTAGAATACTTTCCCGGGAGTCGAACCCAGAACTTTCCTCAATATAAGTTAGTGCGTTAACCACTACACCACGTAGGCGTTCTGCTTAAATTTATTAAAAAAAGTTGTGTTTTTTGTTACCCCGATCAGGGCCCCAAAATTTTAGAAAGAGGTAAAAATATGTTCTACGCAAACAAAGTAATGAATAAAAACGCATAAGAAAGAAGGGCACGTGTCAATCTAAGAACAAACAACAGTAAACTTTAGGAAAAATTTGTAATGCAACGAACAAGACAGCCTAGATGAAATTCTGATACAAGGTGCTTCGAAAGAATTGAAAAAAACTGTAATTATCACAAATCAGCGAAAAACACAACAAAATTACAATAAAAAGTAACCTAATGTTTATTCATTAGTAAATTAGTAAACAATGTTAAATGACAAAAATAACCTAATTATAATCATGAGTGAATGACGCTAATTGTCAAAACCCACTGTAAAGCGACAGAACTGAAAGTAGTCGCCAATTAGAAAGTGTTGATGCGACTTTAAAAAAAACAAAAACAAAACTGAAAATTAAAAAAAAATAAATTTATCAGTAGAAGTGAATGAATAGTAAAACGGTTTTGTAACTTTGTTGAAAAGGTAAACACGTAAACCTTCATGAACATATTCAACACGCATCTACTTGGCATCATTCACCAAAAACATTGTAGGACATAAATACTCCCACCACTGTCCTATGTACGTACTAGTTCGAAAAGTAGGAGTGGGGATGGAGGAGAGTAGTAAGGGTGTACAAACGCCAATAAATCTGCTTTTCAGTATAATTTGGTGACAGATTTGAAAAAAAATTTAAGAAGACTTTCATCACTTATACTGTTTTTGCCTCTCCCACTAATGTGTACTAAACATCCGACTGTCAATCAAACCTGGGGGTACGCCCTAGACCACACAGAGCGTGCCCATAGAACTGCAGTTTAGCTACCCAATCCTCACCTGCTTTAAGGTAACGGGCGCTGGCTGTAGCACCTCCGTGTGCTATTCGTAGTACACGGTTGTGCGCAGAACATCCATGCGTGGTAGAGCCACGTGCCAAGCATTAGCTGCGTAACGAGCTCAACGGTGACTCGTCCAACGTTTACACGAGTACTGAGGGGAGTGGGGCGCCCTGCGGACGTGACCGCACCCACTCATTTGGGTTGGCCTCCCAGGGGTTGTCGGTTCCTGGGTAGCGCTTCGGAGCCACTAGGCTGCTTAAATTCCTTCGGAATGGGCGGAGCTGGCCGAGGGGTGTCTGGAAACGGATAGGTAAATACGCATGTCAATCAACCCTGTTAAACACTGCTGACCCTGCTCCCACTAACACAAAGGCAAAAAGAAAACTTCACTAGTTTATAGTGGGGTTTACCGACTATAAGAATTTCAAGCCTATGAAAACAAAACAATATATACTATTTTTCAGAGCTGATGAGCTCTGAATGTACAACACATTGCCCCATACCCACTTCATACTTAGCCAATGACTTGCCAGCAACGTTGCCAATACTTGCTCTCGTACCTCTGTAATAAATATTTCATCAGCCATTTCGTTGGTCTTTTAATAACAATTATAACCTATGAACGTACAATCAGCTGATTATATTATAAAGTACTGCATGTTAACGCGCTCTATAATCGATCTGTTCTGTACGATATGAAAGACACGAGTGAACACTACTGCGGCTCTTATACGCATACTCGCGTAATAGTATTTGTCAGGCTGAAACATTCGTACAATCTGACAACGCTGGCAAATGTTCTGATTGGTTTAAGCGTAGAACAGCAGAGCTCATCAACCGTGAAAATTATTATAGGTATTATAGTTTCATTTAATACTGTGACAATATCTAAAGGGAAAGTGTTTTTCCAGAATTCTGTAGGAGGACCGAGTCTGTAGAAGTGATAATGCAAATAATAATACGAGTAGTGGTTAAATCGGGTTAGCTCCAAGAAATGGTTAGAAATATTGTGTACAAATGGTTAGTAAAGACCAATTCTTGAGACCGCTAGCTACTTGAGAGGGATCGGTGTATTTATTTAGATAATTAGCTCTTTTGTAACCCTATATTCAATCCTAATGTGTTTACTACTAGAATCTGCCAGAAAGACTTTTTGTTTATTATTATGTAAAAATCGTTGTTCTCGTAATTTTCATTAGCTATAGAATCTAAGTGCAGACTGATTTTGTCAGTGAGTTAGTCTTGAATCGTTATTCAGTGAGAGAGTTATACCGTGCAACACATACGTTTGTTGAAAAGGTCCAACATACTATAAATTTTAGACATCGTTAAGTTCATTTATTAACATACTATAAATTTTAGACGTCGTTAAGTTCATTTATTGTCATTAATTTATTATAATTAATTTACTATTTGTTGTAATTATCAATTTAATTTTAGTAACTAATTTATTTGTAGATTTACGTAACACTGTTAATTGTAATTTATAATGTGTAATAAATAGCCTACTCATTTGTAATTTTAACGATAGTTTGTTAGTTATTCTACCCAGATCCCGAAACGGACCTAAGCAATCATTATTACAATACATATACAATTACAATCTCTAAATTTCAAATACCGATCAAATTCCTCGAAAAATGTTTTTTAACTTTTTTTAGATTAGTTCTGTCGCTTATTACATGGTCAGTCAATTGTACGACTGAATCATTTAAGAACAGAAGAGGTAGGTGTGTAATGAATTTCATCATTATACAGCCAGAGCCTGTGATCAATGAAGTTAAGGTATCATTTGCAGGATGGAGCGTAGATGCTTTTCAGAGGGCGTGGCATGCTGATAAGCACATTTTTCCACTCGGTGAAGTAGGCAATGATAAACCACCTTACTCCTCGTGTTACTTAGTAAAACCTCTAGAGGTTCAAACCAGCCTTTTGGCCGATGACCTAAACAACAACAACTTTTTTCTACATCCTGTACATACGGAGTATTCAACAATACAGTAAATAAAACTAGAACTTAATTTAATGCCTTTTATTATTAAAACCATAAATTAATTATACATTCCGTTGACCTGTTTAAAAAAAAGTTAAAAAACAAGAAACATTACATTTTACTGTAGATTTTGTTCATGGATACAGAAAAATAAAATATGTTCTATAAAACTTAGACAATAATATTTTACTGTTTTTCTGTTATTTTGGTTTTGTTTTTACTTTATCTTGCTCTATATGATTACTAGCGGGTCCCGCGTGGCTTCGCCCACGCAAACGTAAACAAAGAATTAGCTGTTTAAGTATACTCTCTGTATTTCTTATGGGAGGGTATTTTTGCGAATTCTACCATTTAAAATAAAAATTTTGCAAAATCCTTTCTTTAGCAACAGCTTAGAAAACTTAAAATGATCTATATAAATCAGGACATCTCTTTTTATATAATAGATAGCGCCCCGTCGTGGCTTCGCCCATGCCATTTTAAGGCTATGATTCTGTATTTTAATTCGCTAATGACTTAAATCACAAATATAATTTTTTTTTGGAATTAAGTATAAAGAACAACAATTCAACATTTCTGGAATTAATTCTGGTTAAAATGTAAATCCAGCGTTAGGTCAAAAGATTAAACACTACGTACAGTATAACATCCGGAGTGACAAAAGTAAAACATAGATTAAAATCGTTGCTGAAGTCAATTTAACTTCTGGGAAAATAGCTACAGTTTTGTAATTGATCTGCTATTTACGTACGATAAGAATGTATATACTGGATGCTACGGAATATGCTATGGAGGGGGTAAATGTGTGTCGGACGGAGAACCAGCCACTTCATAAGCGTAGCGCTTCGCGTTGATCCCTCATCCTCGCATCAGTGGGGGGGGGGGAATTTTTGCTATTTCTTCCCTTTAAAATCAAAATTTTGCAAAATCCTTTCTTACTGCGCGCTTACACAACATAAGAAAGCTAACTTCCAAATTTCAAGTCTGTAGCGTCAGTAGTTTCGGCTGTGCGTTGATCTATAAATGAATCACTCAGGACATGGTTGTCCTTTTATATAATAGATTATATGTATAGAGAAGAAAAGTATTGTTTTCCCGTCCGGTTTTCCACATCGCGTTTCCACTGGAAAGGTTTTCAAGACCACTAAACCCCAAAACATGGTTTTAGCGATGTGTGTGGGTGAAAATACATCTCAAAAAACGGATTATCATTTTTAACTTTGCACTTAAGTTAGGTATCGAAAGTAGAAGTTATTCGCGCGATTTTTCACATTTCTGCTATTTTCTAAAAAACAGGTTCTACGATTTTTTTAAAAAAATCGCCTCATTTACTGCATTTTTTATGCACTATATGATAGGGTAAGGGGCATATGTATCCTGAAATGCTCGGGGAGGCTGTGCTTTTGCGGTAAGAACTGGTTCTTTAAGACTGCGGCTGTAGGCCAAAAGTGTACATAATTAGAGTTGTAAATAAACCTGCAATTTTATTTCAAGCGTTTTTTACTGTACAACGCTTAGTTTACGGTCAATTAGTGAATCTCTTTAGTTTGCTCATTAAAATATGTAAAAAAATTGGGTCTTTATACGGTTGCGGCAATCGAATTTGACTACAAAAATATGCTTATAACAACTAAAATAGAAAACTAAAAACTTAGTTCAGAGCTTAGTTTAGCGTCATTTCCTCATGATTAAACATAGGGTAAATTTTTTATTATTTACATTGGGAAGAGGAAGTTGTGTGAGTTTGTCATACCAGATTTTTTTGAATAAATTAACAGGTGAGAATTATTGCGACTATTCAATAATATTTCTGAATTTTTGTTGAGTTTTAATCTTTTATAAAAATGTTTTTGCATTCGAAAACCCTTCTCCTGATTCAATTGTGACAACTAATTTAACTTTCCGATCACCTTTTTCCTTCTACTCTGATAATTCACTCCACATAATCAATGCCGCTATTCGTATTCAATAAATAAACATAAAACATCCTGTCACCTTTTTAACATCTAATTGTCCATCAAATAATATATCCTATTTTTTCTATATTCGAGGATATATACGTATATCCTCTGCATACATATTAAATCCTATTTCGTGGAATAATTACATACATATGACACTAATAAGAGAACACCGTTGATTTCTTGAAAGCACCTCCATTAATGGTTTAGAGAGGTTTGGACTACGGGAATAGTCCAACTTAGCTATGGGAATACGTTTTTGAAAAAGAAATTGTCAAGAGTGCTAGATAGAGTTAGCAATGGACAGATTTTTAAGAAAGTAAGCAAAAATGTTTTATTAATTGATAAAATAAGAAAAACAAACTTATGTGGTACGGTGATCTGCGAAGAATTATTGTTGTTGTTGTTTAGGTCATCAGCCAAAAGGCTGGTTTGAACCTCTAGAGATTTTACTAAGTAAAACGAGGAGTGAGGTGGTTTACCAATGCCTTCCTCACTGAGTGGAAAAGTACGCTTATCAGCATGCCGAGCCCTCTGAAAAGCACATATTTTCCACTCTGCAAATGACACCTTCACTTCATTCACCACAGGGTCTGGCTGTATAATGAAATTCATTACTTTCAGATAAGATAACTCTGATTAGTGTCTTTTACACTTCTACCTCTTCTGTTCTTAAATGATTCAGTCATTTAATTGAAGAATTATTATTATTTATAATTATTTATTATTGCTAAAAATAAGTGTAATGAATCTTATCCTATCTTATTTCCTAATACCCGCATAGGTCTGTAGCCTGTACGCGGATATGAGTTGGTTTATTTTATTTATTCTATTATAATAATAGCTTATTATACCAACACTAAATTTGCATAAAAGAAAAGAAACAAAAATTTACAAAAAAATAAACATACAACAAAATTTCCTAACGTAAATATACAAAAAAGAAATTAAAAAAAAAAAATGTCATGTAGTGGCAAAGGATGAAGCAGACTTTCGATGACAATGTTAACAAAAAAAATTTAGTGACATGAGGAAGAGCTATTAGTTTGAATACGTAGAACTAATTAAATCCTCAGACTGCCCTCTCCCTAAATTATTCAGCCAGTTGGTTACTTTTCTTTTGTACATTTGAGTTACATCAGAATTTCGGATAGCCTCTGGTAAATTTAGGTATGTGATTGAGGCTATTAATGTGCTGCAGTGCTGTTAATGGTTTTATGCAATCTAGGGGCTTGATATCCAATACAGGTTACAGCTCTGGTATGATAATTATGAGTTATCTTCTGTAGTACAGAAAGTTTATTAGATCTTATGTACAGTAATAAGTTCCTTATGTAAAGTAGCCGAATGTCAAGTACCCGAAATCTACCATATAATAAATCAGAAGGGAATTGTCTGTCACAAATTTAAAGCGCTTTTGATCACAGCTTTCTGAGCCGTTACGAGTGGTTCCAATGTCGAACGGAAGGCCCTACCCCAAGCGATAAGAATTCAGGAAAACAGGTTGCCACAGAAGATTTAGCTATGGATTTTAGTTAAAGGAGGAACATGAAGGACGACCTGCAGACGTTGGTATAAGTTTTAAAGATGAGGGTCTAATGGAAAAAGATATAAGATGGGTTCATAAGAAACAAAATGGGTTTCTAGGTTTGCGTTAAATGCCCTAGTGCTGTAAAATAACAAAATACCAAATAAATACAAAAAAAAAACTATAGATTACATTAAATTTTATTTAATCAGGTCCAAGTAATTATTGCTCCTGATTGAATAAAACACCACTTAAACAGCCATAATATTAAGAACTAAGTTTTTGGCTTCAGGAGTTCATGAAGTGTGAAGATCCCAAACTTGGAAACCAGTAAAATTGTTCATTTTTACTCAATAATTTTGAGAGGAAGTTAACAAGGATGCCACATCCTTTTAGGTCCTTTTAAACTATACTAACATGCAACAATAAAATCAAAAAATCGATAAGGTAAATAATATACAACGTGGGTGGGCGAATGGACAAGGTACTGTATATAGCCGTAAGTGCCTGGACATATATCAGCCAATTTCACAATTCTTTTATGCACACATTTTCAGGAACATTTCGTCACAATCTGTTAGAAAAGTATTACCTACATAAAGCCTACCGTATGAAATTCGGTCAAAATGAAAACAGTCTTAACGAACCAAGCAAAGTATTTAATCGTTAGGAGCACTGTTTTCTTTCTATGCGTTAGTGAGAGAAGATATAAAAGTAGTGTGAACACGGCGCTATTTTATTAATACGTAAAGTATGCAAAAAACCTGAACCCAACAGAGAGATGTTTTTGGCGATTGGTCTGTATGTTAGGGAACAAAATATCTCAAGAAAAAAATACCATATGAAATTGAAACATGTAGATTAAGTTAGGTACCAAAAAGGGACTCTACAAGAACACTTTTATCAACATCAGTCAACCGGAAGTGTTAGTTTATTCACGCGATTTTTCACTTTTTTGGGGATTCTCAAAAACGGCTTTTATAATTTTTTTTAAAAACGTCTCATTTACTAATTTTTTTTTATAATCTACAAGATAGGGTAAGCGACACTTCTGCTGAAATTTTTGTAAAGGGTGTGGTCACGTGGTAAAAATTGTTTTTAAGATTGCGACCTTAATATGAAATTTAGGGCAAAAGAGCACCATATTAAAGTTGTAAGAAATTACAAAACCTAGAGCTTCTTTATTATACAATTTTTCTACGATGCTTAGTTTAGCGGCAATTAGTGATATATAACTGTGATATAGTGTATTATTCTCATTGAAATCGGTAAAAAATGGTATTTCTTAAGATTGGGGCTTTAATTTGCATTTTACGGCAAAAAAGTTTATAACCTACACTAAGTTTTTAGAAAATTAAAAGAACTACAACTTTTATTTAAAGCATTTTTTTCTACAAAGCCTAGTTTAGCGTTACTCACTCATGATTAAACATAAGTTATATTTTTTTTATTATTTACATTGCGAAGATAAAAGTCGTGTTAGTGATTAACACCAGATTTTTTAATAATACTATTATTATAACCAGTTTTTTTTAAATGCACCTTACTAAGCTACGAGGAAATCCGAGTAAAACTACCAACAAGACATTAAATTTCATTCGTGAGAAAATCATTACGGTTTATCATCCATTCACTTATTACACAGACAGAAATTAGAAACAACCAAAAAACTATTCCAAACCTACGTCAAGGTAAACAATAAGGAAAAAATAACTACCCACCTAATGGATTAAAACAAAACCAAAAAAACTTGAAAATACATTAAGAGGCAAACAAGAGACACGGACAAGTAAAGAAGCTGACATAAGACATCCATTAGCGATATGGATGTTACGTTGGGTCAGTGTGAGGTGTTCTTTAATAAAACAAGACGCCGTTGAAATAAACGCCCAGTAAACAGACTGGTAGAGAACCCACCTACGTGAATGACTGACGCATACATACGCAACTTTTCAACATCTGCCGTTTCTCATTACAACTCATTACAACTATATGTATATTATATGGTACGAAAATCAACGTGAAATTCTTAGCGAATCTTGAACAACTATTCCATTGTATTCACATTATGTCCAATTTTAATGCTGTATCCTCATTAACAATACAAATTTGCACTGTCAAGAGGACTGGATCGACTTAAGTCAACAAAATCAATCAATCAAAATTTTATTACAGCCAAAGCTCGTTAATTCAAACCTCTTCAATCTGAACCCTCCACTAATCCGAAATATAAAAAAAAAATATTTTTATGTAGCGATGATGATTTCCTAAGGTACGAGTATTTTTTGAATGTCTTAATATGGTAATCGTTATGATTTCGGCGTATTTTACACGCTAAAATCGTAAACATGACTCTGCAGGACGATGACTAAAAACTACCGGCAAATAAAATAGACCATAAAGTAGCAGTTACAAGTTTTAATTAGTTTATCATCGGTACATATAGTATATTAACGGTAAGGAAACCGATAAGCCGTTTTCTAAAATAGTATTGCTTATAGAGGTTCGAGACAAAACATTCAAACAAAGTTTGGCTTCCAAGAAACAGACGGAAAAAAGTGATTTTATTGTGAAAAATAAAGGCTAGTGAAAAGGACGTATTTTATTATTGAATTAAGTTATTGCAAAATAAACAACAGCAGATATTTCAATTTCTTTATTTTTAATTTATATAATTAAATTTTTTTTTAATGTGACTTTCTTGTGGAAAAACCAAGTATAAGATCAGTTTATTGTACGTACATTATTATTAAATTGGTTCATTCAAACAAACAATTTTCTATTTTACTCATTTTATACACGACTATTGCCAGACGAAAATCCGCTAATCCGAACTGTCGCGGTTTTTATTTGTTCGGATCAACGAGCTTGTACTGTACTTTCTCTTTCCCTAAATGAATATGAGTATATAGGGTAGGAAAGTATTTCCATTCATACCGATTTTACGAAATCCACTAGTTCACCGGAAGTACACGTTTCCAGGCCCGCTTTTTACAAAACAACATGTTTTCAGTGATTTGACTATGTGTGTGTGAGTGTGTCTGAAAAAAATAATCGTACGAAATTAAAAGTTAGTTAGGTACTACAAGGGGACCCGACACATTTTCACATTTTTGCAGTTCTCATGAACGGCTTTTAAAATATTTATTTTTAAATCGTCTTATTTACAACATTTTATACACTCTAAATAATACGAGAAGCGCTATAGTAGCAGAAATTCTTGAGGAGGCTGCGTTCTCGTGATGAAAAATAGTTTCTTTAAGATTGCGGCCTTAATATGCATTTTAAGGAAGAAATGAACATGTTTAAAGTTGTATAAACTCAGAAAACCTACAACTTTTACTTCAAACAAATCCAACAGGGGATAAAGTATCCCCTCCCTGCTAATGAAAATAATCCTATTTCACACCGAACCTACAAAACAAAGGATCTGAAGATTTTATAGCGTTGAGAAACGAAAATTTGTGTCTGCGAGAAAACAATTACTGAACTTTGGCGAGAAATAACTTATATTAAAGCCGGAAACACAGATTTAAAAAAAAACTCGCTGAAGAGTTTAAAAGAGTTTAAAACATCTTTTTGCGGAAAATAACATGTAACTTTAGGCCTAACTGTTAAATATTCACAGCCATTTTATTATCCTACAAGTAGGCTACCGAATACCATGAATTTATTTATATTACAATTACAGACTTGTTTAAACAATTTTATTTCATAATGTGAATATCTAAAGACAATCTGTTTACTTAAATCGTCAACGAAAAATGACAGGTAATTTATTTTATATTTTACTTACATTTCTTTAAAATTCTTTATCATTATTTTTCTCGCTGTTATTATTACAGTAGACAAAGCATATATCCCAATATTAGTCTTGAATGTAGAAGAACGAAGTTAAAAACGAAAAACTGGTGCTTTCCGCACCGGTGACGTCATTTGCTAATGACGGTATGTACTCATAACGCCCGGTCATGCGCGTGACCCCTACTGTCTCTTCTATTTACCGTGCATATAATCATAATTTCAATGGGTCAAGAGATTTTGTTGTTCATAAACTGCAACACATACTAGAGATAAAAAATCTTGAAAAAAATTCAGGGTCTCCAGTTGAATGCCTACTAACGACTTGCAAAGATGTGAACAAGTTCACACGAATTATTCGCATATTCACATTACTCGGCATATTCGTACGCAATTATTAATGAGCTATGAGCTATATAGTATTGATTAACGGTCAACAAAATACCTCAGGCATCATTAATTGATGATACGATAACAGAAACCAAAAATCTACAAAATTGGTAAACTTCTTAAAGTTATTTGTGTATGGAATTTTTTCGTTACAGAATACCACATTTCATAATATAAAATTAATAATGTAATTTATGCTGAAACACAACAGAAATGGAAAAAATTACCTTAAACAATACTGTTTCTTAAACGTAATACTTTTAAACGTGTTTACGAATACCGAACTGAAATTAGAGCATTTTAAAAAAGAAAGTTGACATATTGGTGCCCGAGAGTTATAATATTCCGTATAAAAACCGACAAATATTATCTTTTTTTTGTTTTTACATTTATGAATAATACATTTCTAGGTTTATACTGTTTTGTCGTATGAAAAATTCATTAGCGGGATTTTTATTAGGTAAATTATTTAAATGAAATACAAAAATTGATTTTGTCCACATTATATTTTTTTCTTTCATGTGCTGTACGAGATGTCAGTGTAATCATAAAAAAATTTACCATAAAACTAGGCTCCATATAAAAAATTCACGACGTGAAAGTAGTAAATTTTTTAAATACCTTTGATTACACACACTTTTGTCGTTCAATGCACACTAAGGCTGCAATCTTAAAAATTCTATTTTTTACCGATTTTGGTGAGCAAAATAGAAAAAAATCACTAGTTGATGCTAAACTAAGCGTTTGAAAAAAAAGTTTAAAATAAAGCTGGTAGATTTTAAATTTCCTACAACTTAAACTATATAGGTGTAGACTTTTACCAAAAACTGCATTTTCATGCCGCAATCTAAAAAAACGACTTTACTACGAAAGCACAACCGCTTGGAATTTCAGTATACATACCGCTTACCCTATCTTCTATAGCACAAAATATGTAGTAAATCGTAGGAGCCGTTTTTCAAAAAATCGCACGAATAAACTACTACTTCAGATTGACCGATTTTGAAGAAAATGATGCGAGTCAGGTCCCCTTGTAGTATTTACCTTAAATTCCATGTTTCAATTTCGTACGCTCTTCCGTTTTTGCGATATTTTGTTCACACAAAGATCAAACGCCGAAATTTTTTTTTGTTTGCTTTTGAGGGCCTGAAAACGTGTATTTGCTCGGAAAACTCCTTTCCAAAAACCTACATGAAAACAACACTTTCCTTCCCTATATATTCATATAGAGCAAGGGAAAGTAAAAAAGAACAGGAATTTTGACATGCGGAGTTGTCCTCGTTCACGGTAACATCCACTCTGACTACTGCTGTAATCAAACAGCATCTGGAGCAGTTTAAATGGGACGTGTTTTATCACGTGGGGTATAAACCCAACTTACTAGAAAGCCGAAGTATCCAGATTAATGAGGATCTACATAACGTTCAGACCCATCTCACATTACTAGTGGAACTTCACTCAAGACAGTCACACACACACTTATATACACTGATGGGTCGAAGGAACCCATGAATCACGTCCAAAATAAGTTTTCGTCCCCGAATATATCCAGTAATTCAAAGGGTATAATGAATCACCGACGCAGAACTGCTTAGCAGAGGCAATCCACCAACACATGGTTGATCGTCAAAGAACAAGTGCACCTGCCACACACTGGATCATCACCAGAAGTCATGAGATAACCATGGGTTAATATAGTGTGCCCAATTCTAAATCTTGCGATTACAACTTCTTTCCTTATGTTCTTCCTCACCAATGTAAGCCAAGGCTTAACGACGTGTTTTTCCTCACACAACTTGTTACCATGAGAGTCAATCAATTCCACCTGGCAAGAAATCCAAATGTTTCACCAAACCTACGAAATCCGACACAGTTAAGATACTGCGTGAAGGCCAATTGGCGTGCAGCCTCCTCAGCGGCCTCATTTCTCGAGATTCTAGGATGACCCGGAACCCATCAGAAAACAACACTTACGCCTATATCGTTTAGCCGTTTCACGGTGCTGTAGACATCTTACGGTGCGTGCATACTTATTACTAATCGACTTGACTGCACTAAATGAATAAGTGCACACCAACAACCGACGCCCACGAACACAAACTACAGACAGAGTTTTGCTGATAGCATAGAGTTCTGTCTTATAAACACAAGGTCCCGCAGGTAATTAAAATAGATGCGTTCTCACACTGGTCAAAAATGAGCAGCTAATTCCTTCATCCGACTTCGACCAATCAGTGTACATATTTGTTGAGGATTTAATAGCATCACCCAACTCATTGAAAATTAAAAATATCTGAATTTTTACAAAGATAATGTAGAAAAATAACCATAAAATGTACATAACTTTTGGTAATAAATTCAGTTTCTTCATTACCATTTGTCATTTTTATGTTCATTGGGTGTTGAAAAAACCGGCCTTCGTATTTCAAAGATTAAGCATACTGTTGTTTATTTAAAACACTTTAATAATGTAACTAACTTCTGTGATATTTTCCACCCCTGTTAGAGGAACGATTTTGTCTACGACTACGCGGACGGAATTGCAAGTAATCTTTATATAACTAGGCCAACCAAAACCGAATTCGATAAAACAAATTAATTACCGTCAAAAACTATTATTTACAAGACAAAATAAAATTAATATTATCATTTTACATAATAAATATGTAATTAAACAATAAAAATCAAACAAGTACAAATGAATTTATCACATACCGAATAAATATTAACAAACGCGTAAAGGTCATCACCGAATGTATTTTAATACATATTGATAGGTTATAACATTAATAAATTTCTTAGTAATTAAAATAAACATGTTTGATTAAGGGACTACGTTTGTTATTAACGTAAGAAATTTAAACAAAAAATAATACATATTTTTTCTCTCGTATAGGACCAATTTTAAACTACCTGGGGTGACGACTTTACACGTTTCTGGAAGCTCTTTTGGCAGCCAACATTCTCACCATTCGTTCACTGCATGCCTTCCTTCTATCAATCCGATGTTCTCTTTTCGCTCTTCATGCAAGCCCTTAAAATACGTAATTAGTTCTCTGAATTTGATTCGGTTCATTAAGTTTTTTGGTTTCCCAATATGTTATCTGACTTCTTCAAACCATGTATCAGACACCTTAGTTCTACTGTTAAGTGAATTAAAAATTATTTTATTAACCAGTAGTCCTCCATTCTACAAAGGTGGCCATACAATTTTAGCCTTCTTTTTCTAGTAGATTATTTAAAAAAATAATAAATCAATAAATGACGCAAAAAAAACGAGAATTCCAAAATTTCCGTGAGCGCTACGCGCGTCCTTACTGTTAGCATCAGACGAATTACAATATACAGCGGTTGTTCAGATTACTGTGGTTATTAAACAAATTCTAAGAATATTGCAACAGTAAAATTAATTGTCGCAAAAATAATAAGTACTAGTAATATGTACTAATCGTAAATATAAAAACATAATATAACCGCTATAATGTTCGATATCTTATTAAGGGTGCTTTTCACGTTGATTTTATCCACAAACGACAAACAATTAATGCTTAATATTATGGTGAATAACGCGAAATTGTAATTTTCAAGAAAAAAAAGAAGTCATCGGCCAGAAGTTTTATTCTTCTGCATGACAAGGCAAAGCCTAATGCAGCTCCGATGGAAAAATTGGATGCATTAGGATGAAAACCACTGGAATATCCACCCTACAGTCCAGACTTATTGCCTAGTCACTACCATTTTTTATACCCCTCAAAGAAGTGCTTGAAGGCCGTGTTCGACAACAAAGCTGTACAAACGGTTGTGCATCAATGGCTACACGAATGTCAGAAGAATTTTTACGATTGAATATAAAAAAGCTTCGAATCTGATAGGAAAATGTATTTCTATAGCGGGAAATTATGTAGAAAAATATATATGGTTAAGCGTAGTTAAAAAACGACTCCAGTTTATAAATTAATACAACTCTGAAGAAATTCCCATAAAACTGAACCAATTAACCGTGTCGCACCACGGTTCTTGAACGCTTTTCAAAGAAAAACGACAAATTTAGAACCCGACTGGTACCAACCTAAAACAGTTTCCTACCATATCAATAAATAAATTTTAATCAAATTTTAAATAAAAAACATAATAAAATAACTTATCAAATCAACAAGGAAAATTACGTCATACAATAGTAACGAATAAAGTCCAGTTTAAAAAAACAACATGTAATCCATTTAAAAATCTGCAATAAAAAAATTATGTATTAAAAAATAAGGCCGGACGGAACTTCCATTATTATCATAGTTTAACCTTGACTCTTTTTTATTTATTATTCTTAAAAGTACAAGCGAATTGTGTAGGTTATCAAAAAAAAAAGAGTTAAAAAAGAAGATTTAAAAAAATTAATTTGCAAGTTATTGTATTAATTACGTATTATTTTTTTCAATCTGATGTGAAACACACACACACACACAATTTTTCATAGCAATGTAAATAATTAAGAATGTAACCAATGTTTAATAATGATTTAACAATGTAAAAAAAAACCTAACCTAATTATAATCATGAGTGAATCCGAAGCTCAATGAAAATCAACCTCTGTAAGAGTTAAAACATACGTAAAAAATCACTAATTGAAACAAAACTAGGCTCTGTAGAAAAAAATTCTTAAAATACAAGTTGTAGGTTTTAAAATTTTCTATAACTCCATTAAATACAATTATGTCATTTAATATTCATCTCTCTCGCTCATTAAATTACCTCGGGGAGATGTTCGAGATCACCTTCGTACGATCTTCCGTTTATGAAATATTTTATTCACACACAACACACAGACTAATTCCTAAAAACATGTTTTTTTTGGATTCAGGGGGTCTGTAAACGTTGTAAATCCGGTGAAAACTATTTAGAAAAATAGACATAAAAACAATACTTTTCTTCCTGTATTTTCATATACGCAGAAGGAAGTAAAAATAAGAATATAATTTTATGGACACCTGAAGACGAAAGAAAGAAAAACATACTACAGTGAGCGTATGCTAAGAAAGTGGGCTGAAAAAGAACTTCCAGAAACGTATAGTCACCTCACGTGGTCTAAAATAGGAGAACAAAAAACATACAAGTTTGTCGTAAAATGCATACTTAGGCCGTAAAGATTAGGTCCCATATATTTAAATAATATTTTCTTGGGTAGCCGTGAAAAACATTGAACGTCACAAATATGCAAAAATAAGATTAAGTATTCTTGAAGTGCAATTTGATCTCCTTAATATAATGTAGAAGTGGAGTTCGTTCTGTTGTACTGAAAAGAGTTTGGATTGATCAAGTAGATGATCGAAAAGTTCTAAATTTTGAGGTTTGTCTACCCCGAGGTGTCCTCGGAAAAGTCGGGCAGGTATCTAATTTACAAGCTGAAGAGGAAAGCTCTACGGCTTACAACCAGTTCTAAAACCAGATGGAATCATCTGTACCATCTTTGTAAGGTATTTATTTCCAAATAACTTTAACTTGCATGATGGAAGCTCTAACTAGAACTAAGTGGTAACCGCCCTCAAAAAAGGGGTAATTTTTTCAGCAAAACAAGCTCGTAAAATTTTCCAAAACTAATTTATTCAAAAACATGATTAATTCTGTACAAAATAAAATTAAAATGAAATAAAACAGTTTTTCATGATTGGTTTTTAATATTTTATTTTAATACAACATCATTAACAAAAGTACTTACAGTTTATATAAATTTTCTTATACACTAGAAAGAGTGAGTTGTTAAAGCGTGACATACCTGAAACAAAACAAAACAAAAAAAAACCATTATAAAAAGTTGTTGAAGTGTGATTTTTTAGCTTCACTATACGTAACCTCTCCACCAAATTTCAGCCAAATAACTAATCCGGAATTTAGAAAATAAAAGTAAAATGGTTTAAGGGTAGGACACCGTTTTAACCTTTAAGATATTACATTTTTAAATTGGTAAGGGGAATTAAATAAATAACATCACAGAGATTCAGCCATCTAACTCGTCTGGAACTTAGTAAACAATAATTATTGGTTTAAGGGGTAGACACTATTTTCATCCCCGTATGAGTACATTTCCGAAATGATTAAGAGGTAATTTTTGTAGTTGGAACTGTAAGTAGCATTTCCACCTAGTTTCAGCCACTTAGCTTTTCCGGAACTTAATAAACAGAAAATATTAGTTTAAGGGTTGAATACTCTTTTTCAACCTCTTCACGGCGGAATGCTGAAATCGTTATGTTTTAACTGTTCTATTTACCCTTCATGGTGTGGAGAAGAGGAAATCTTGCTTAACGGAGTTAAGCGGATAAATAATATTAGATAAGCTGATGATACCATGGTACTACCTGCTAACAGACTGGAAGGGTTACAACAATTAATGGACAAAATAGCACAGTACAGTCAGCGGTTTAGACACGTGTCAACTTCTGTAAACGAAGTTCATGGTAATGAGCAAAAAGCATGTGAATGGAGCTAACCTTTACATCGATCAGATCCGGATAGATAGTACAATACTATTGTTATCTGGGAATCATGATAAATGACCAATGGGACAATACATAGAAAACAAAATGCCAAATAGGCAAAGCAAGAGTAGAATATTTACATGTGTCCTATTTTCAAGAGCTAAAAACTTCCTCTTTTAACAAAAATGAGGCATCTAAGATCCAGTGTTTTCTCCGAGAACCTGTACGGTGTGAAGTTCTGGATCTTAGATAAAGCCATCACGAGGAAACTAGAGGCATTTGAGAAGTGGTTCTACAGACGAATGTTGACGGTCCTATGGACTCCTCGGATGTCAAATATAGAGGTTCTCAAAAGAATACAAAAATATAGTGTGAAACATTCCCGCAACTTTCTCTTGCCAATGCAAATAATGTTCAATATAACCTCATTTTAATCGAGTGAATGATGAAAAATGAAAATCAACCTCAGTTTGGCTTAAAAATACGGAAAATCACTCTTTCACACTAAACTAAGCTCTGTAGAGAAAAATGCTTAAATTAAAATTTGTAGATTTTTGAATTTCCTATAAATTTGATTATATACATTTTTGTCGTAAAATGCACACTAAGACTAAAACACACACACACACACACACAAACCAATCGCTAAAAACATGTTTTTTTGGTTCATGGGGTCTGAAAACTTGTAGATCCGAGGAAAACTCGATTTTAAAAAATCGATATGAAAACAATACTCTCCTTCCTTTATATTCATATAGGCAAGAGAAAGGAAAAAGACGAGGAAGTCATTTCCACCATCAAATCTAAGAACCTTCAATTTTTTGGACATGCGGCTTGAATGATATACTTAATTATTGTATGATATATACTTAATATTGTATGATATAAGTATATCATACAATTATCTTGCATTGTAATACTTCTGCTACATTTTTCCGGGGGAAAGGCTGGGTACGAGAAATATTTAGTAGAAGCTTGTTAAAGACAGAGAGCCAACCTGTGGCACAAGAAGTTACGATGCAATACAAGCCATTCTGCAGAGAAAAATACATGGAAAACGAGGACCTGGCAGAAGAAGCGTGTCGAGGCTTCGAATCTGAGAGCTTGGTTTGGAAAAAGCTCAGAAGAGCTGTTTCGCAGTGTAACTAACAAAGTGCGCTATGATGATTGCCAACATTCGGAATGGACAGGCACCTGAAGAAGATTGTGATTTACCCTAAAGGAGTTTTCCCTTCAAATTTTAGCTTTCTAAGATATGTGTAAGTACGAAAATTAGTGTTGAGTGAGTGAGTCAGTGAGGGCTTTCCCATTTATATATACAGATTCAGTCCTACATTAATTTAAGTAATTAATTTGTAAATAAATATTCGTATCCGTAGTTATATTCGTATAAATAAATAATATATCAATAAATAATAATAAATAATATAGGGAGGAGGAAGGTTCTCTGCTGATATCGGATCAAGTGGCCAGGTGGCGGGTTTTTGGTTGGTAAGCGGTTGCGGCCTCCTGGGGCTGAACGAGGACGCCTCAATTGAGTCCAACACGACTTCCCCCATTGTGAGGGAGTGAACATGAGTTGTTTTCGCCGCCTCGGATAAAAAAAATAATATATCAAGAAGTGAGACATGAACGCAGTTTACCACCTACTTTATTTAATAAATAAATAACACATGGATCACATTTTCCGCCAATGAAGAAACAAGGTTACTTCGGGCATTAGGCTGATAAATGACGTTTACCTGAATATTTAAGTGTTCGCTGATGATTTGTGAATTGTGCAACAGAGTGAGGATGGGCTTCAGAGATCGGTATATGTTATAAATGAATTATGCTTTAAAATCCCCTTAACGCTTTGAAATACAGGCCGAATAGGAGGAGAGATGTTGGGAGGCCACATAAGAGATGGCAATGATTTAATAGTTTTGTCGGAACAGGCGGGATCTTTGATTATGAGAAGAAAATTCGTTATGTAATTAACAGGAAGTTTTCTTATTTACAAATACCAGATCCTGAAAGAACCCTGAATAAACGTCACAATATCTTTGGAAAACCGATGTGAATATGTTTTTGTATTTCTATATTCGAAATACTCGTACCAAAATCAAATATATTAAAATATACACGAATTAAAAAAACAGAAAACAAATACATAACGGAAATTTTTAAAACTAAATAAAAATATATTTTTTATAAAATAACATCATTTTTAAATTGAATACACAAATTCTTTATCGAACATCCCTCTTTGAAAGAGATAATTAACCCTCTTTTACAAACAGAAACGTCACAAAATTATATTTAACATGTAACGACAAATAATTGATAAAACAATATAAATTTTTCGGTTGACAGAACACACAATTTAAATAAATATAACACAAAGTACTTATTAATTTTGAATTTTATATATTTGAACAATACAGACAGTATTTGATAAAAAATTTAAACTGTAATATTTATTTTAATAATTCTTTATTTTGTTTTTGAAATCTTCAAAGGGTACACGCTCTATAATTTTATTCTGAAACGATTCGAGTGGAAACTTATAATAATTTTGTATCAGATTTTAATGACGTCTAAAGTGTTTGTTTTTCTAATTTATTTCAAGATATAAAAAACAGATGTATACGAGATGAAGTCTTACGTTTAAATATTAAGATGGTTTTTCACAAATTTTCATACTGTATTAAAAAAAGAAAAATTTCACCAAATATTTACTTTCTCTTGCTTTATATGAATATATAAGGAAAGAAGTGTTGATTTCATGTCGATTAACATGTTTTTTGATTTCACCGGATTTACATATTTTCAAGCCCCCTGAACCAAAAAACATGTGCGTGCGCGCGCGAACAAAATCTCAAGAACAGAATATTGTACGAAGTTGAAACTTGGAACTTATGTTAGGTATCACTACGGGACAAGAGAAACATTTTCATAAAAATCTGTCAGAAAGTAGTTTATTCGTGCGATTTCTCAACGGGTCTAATGATTTTTTAAAAAATCGCCTCATTTACTAAATTTTTTATGCTTTACGAGATACGGTAAACGCCATATCTGCTAAAATTGTTAGGGGGCTGTGCTATCGTGATAAATGTATTTTTTTAAGATTGCGGCTTTAATTATGAATTAAAGATAAATGCGGGCATAATGAAAATTGTAGGTAATGAAAATTTAAAACACCTACAACTTTTATTTCAAACATTGTTTCTACAATGCTTAGTTTAAGCAGCAATTAGCGACAATTTTCTGTATTTTTCATCAGAATTGGTAAAAAATGGGATTTCTCAAGATTACGGCCATAGTAGTCTAAACATTTACCACAGAAGAAAATAACATTTAAAATACAGGAAATTAAAAAAATCTACCACTTTTATTTCGAGCATTTTCTTCAACAGTTTAGTTTAGAGTCAATTAGTAATTTACCGTATTTATCAATCGAACACAGGTTGATTTTCATTTAAGGTTATTCACTTGTTCTGTTGGTTAGGTCATCAGCCAAAAGCCAGGTTTGAATCTCTAAAGGGTTTACAAAGTAATAAAAGGAGCGAGGTGGTTTACTATTGCCTTCCTCACAGTGTGGAAAAGTATGCTTATCAGAATGCCAGGTCCTCTGAAAAGAATTTTCTTTCCACCCTGCAAATGAAACCTTCACTTCATTAACCACAGGGTCTGACTGTACAATGATGAAATTCATTACTCTCAGAGAAGACAACTCTGATTAGTATCTTTTATACCTCTTGATGCTTCACTCATCACTGGCTAACAATCGGATAAGAAACAGAATTATTTTTACAGCCCTAGAAGTAGCAGATCGAGTGCCAATAATTTATTACTCCAACTGCCTGTTATAGGCATTTACTTATGATTAAAATTAGGGTATGCTATCTCGCTCGTAAATCATAAATTCCCGAATTCAAGAATTCTGAAATATTTTCCCTTGATTATAAGTTCCCGAAAATGTTTTATTATTTATTTATCACTTGCTACTATTACTTAGTCTACTTATTTTTCAGTCCTGTTACCCAATTGTTAATGCCTGGTTATTTTTTCTAAGAAAGGAAATTTTGTTTTGTGACACGAAGTTGGTAGCCCTACTCAACCGGTATAGATAGGGCAGTGTGAGTTGATTCTCCTTGAGCTGTGCAAAATTTTGTGCAGTTTCCGGTCTTGTTACAAACAGAATATCTTCAACCACAGTAAATGGGTTTTCATTCTTTAACAATATTTTGCTACGAAATCGTACGCGAGTGTAAAAGAATCTTTTTAAATTAAATGTTATTGTTCTCCGCCAGAAAAAATGTCAATTTCTAGGCTAACAAACCAATTTCGAGAGATAGGTTGTTTGCGACAGAAAACGTAGTGGTCCACCAACTCTCTTGACAGATGACGTTTTAGAGAATGTGAAATCAAGATTGCTCAATTCTCCACGAAAAAGTTTACGAAAACTTTCCTCGCAAGTTGGTTTGTCATATTCGGGTGTTCAGAAAGCTGCTAAAAAATTGAAATTGTATCCGTAATTCCGTATCACGTAGGATTAGTCAAAGAGCTTCAGCCTCCAGATTTAAACAAGCGATTGCAATATTGCCGTTGGTTTAGCTCTTTCATAAATGATAACGGAACAGAAGTTTTAAACACAGTGTTCTTTTGTGATGAAGCTTGGATCAACCTCGACGGTTATCTGAACAGTCAAAACACTCGAATTTGGGATGAATCTTTTACATTCGCGTACGATTTCGTAGCAAAATATTGTTCAAGAATGAAAACCCGTTGTTGTAGGGTAAAAGATATTCTGTTCATAACACGACCAAAAACGGCGCAAATTTTACACACCTCAAGAAGAATCAACTCACACTACCGTATCTATACCGGTTGAGTAGGGCTACCGACTTCGTACCACAAAACAGAATTTCCCTTTCTTAGAAAAAAATTACCAACAGGACTAAAAACAATCACTGTACTGCTACTATTACGATTACTATTACTAAACTATTAACTTATTATTATCAATTTTAACGCAACCCCTTAAATGCTATGAAAAATCCTACACGCAGCACCGGCACAAAAGCTAATTATTTATAAAACAGTAACGTACTTATACACTTGGAACAAAATAACAATGAGTTTCAATTAAAAACATAGCAAAATAGATTACCATTATTGGATATAGCGTGATTGAGTAATGTATGGTAGTACGATACACAGATGAAATTGTAATGTATAGGATGTTTAAGAAAAAAAACTAATTTTAAAATTCTCATTTTTATTTTTTAGTACGGTACAGAGAAAGTATTGCGATAATAAAAAAAACCTTCAAAAATTCAACCTAAAATAGATTTGGTTGAAACATTCACACGACTCTTGCCAATATAAATAATGAAAAACAAAGTAATTTTAATCACGAGAAAATCAATCTCAATAATTTAAAAAAATTCAATAATTTTATGAAAATCAATCTCTGTAAAACTTAAAAATACCATAAAAACCACTACTGTTGTTTAGGTAGGAGTGGGGTGGTTTACAATTACCTTCCACACTGAGTTGAAAGAGTATGCTTATCAGTATTGCTAGGCTCTCCCAAAAGCACCCACTTTCACTCTGCAAATGACACCACTTCATTCACCACACGGTCTAGCTGTATAGCAAAATTCATTACTCTCAGTGGAGATAACTGTGACTAGTGCCTTTTACACCTCTACCTCTTCTGTTCTTAAATAAATCATTCATATAAATGGCTGACTATGTGATAAGAAACAGAACTATATTTTGAAGTCCTGGAACCAACACTCCACCTGCTACTCGCTAAACTAGCCAACGTAGGAAAAAGATTAATTAAAAAAAGTTGCAGATTTTTTATTTCCTACAACTTAAATTATATTACACACTTTCGTTGTAAATAAATTGTTTACATACAACGGCCGCAATCTAAAAAAAAAACCCGATTTTTTTAACAATTTTGACGAATAAAAATTGAAAAAAATCACTAAAATTGACGCTCAACTATGCGTTGTAGAGAAAAACACTTGAAATAAACGTTACAGATCTTTTAATTTCCTACAAGGCTGATTAAATACGCATTTGCCCAAAAATTCATAATAAAGCCGATTAAAAACCCATTTTTTTACCACGAGAGCAGAACCTCCAAGAGTTTTAGCAGACATGACGTTTATTCTACCTTGTAGAGCAAAAAAAAAATAGTAAATAAGATAATAAAAAATAAAATCGTAGGAGCCGTTTTTGAGAAAATCGCAAAAAGTTAAAAATGGCACGAATAAACTAAGTACTACTTCCGGTTGACCAATTCTGATGAAAATGTTCGTGTCGGGTCCAGTAGAGGTATCTAACTTAAGTTTTGAGTTTCAAATTCGTACGATGTTCCGTTCTTGAGATATTCTGTTCACACACGCGCGCGCGCACACACACACACACACACACACACACACAGACCAATCGCTAAAACTTTGTTTTTTTTGGTTCAGGGGATCTGAAAACGCGTATATCCGGTGAAAAATCGACATGAAAACAATACTTTCCTTCCTATATATTTATATAGACAAGAGAAAGTAAAACTATGGCATAGGGATGAAGAAATTCATAGCAAGTGTGAATGCACTTACAAGCGTTATACCAAACCGTATAAAAATGATTATAAATTACAAATGGTATTTTACTAAATATTAAAAATTATAAACATGCCAAAGAGGATTCATAGAAAATTCGTGCTTTAGTTTTTATTTCTTTCCACGAGTAATAATTAACACACCTCAGTAATACCAAACTTTTTTTCCGAACACCCAGTGTAACATATGATGAAAAGAAACGCTAAATAAAAAATGAAAAACGAAACAAAAGTAATTGACCTTGATAAGGTTATGCATGAAAGATTATAATATGGAATAAAAATCCAAAAATAACAATAACAATAATAACGATACAAATCGTCATTTTAGAACGTTTACGAACAGACGTGCTTCAGTGTTTTTTACACATTTACTGGTATTGTTTTTCACAAATACAAAACAAAATGACAATAGCAATAAACGGATCGGCCTACATACACAAATAACAAAAGCTTTTAATAAATGGACATAATAAAATATACTATCTACGGAGGTAGAATTATTATTTAAAAACCATTTCATCTTTTTATAAACACTGTTGAAAAACACTCACAGGACTTTCACTTGCCAATGTATATATAATGAATAATATAAACTATGTTTAATCATTAGTAATTAACGTAAAATGAATACTCTTCTCCTCCTCCTCCTGGGTTAGGCATTTCTACCTGTCCCGGCACCCTTTTTTTCTTCGGGCTGCCAATATCTCTACTTCCAACTGGTTTGTATCTTAGTTGCACGAGGCAATTGCCTTCTGGTATCTATTTAAATGGGCACGATGCAATTTTATTTTTCGTTGGGTCGAAAAATTCCCAATTCCTGCCTTATACAGTATCTTTTCATTTCTGATCCTGGCTTGTCTTGTACAACCCTTGAAAGAATTTCTAAAATGATTACATAAACTAATTTTAATGAGTGATTCAAATGCACTAAATAAAAAGTTTTAGATCTTTAATTTCATCTAACTTTCATTACGTACACTGTTCTCGTTAAGACCGTAATTAGCCAATTGTCAATATCGTCAACTGTGCAACATCTTCATGAAAATCACCTAGCTGAGCCTCAATTTCTTCGTTAGCATTTACGTCCAGGTCATAGATTTTCGAAATCTGCGATGTAAGTGACGAATTGTCCGTAGTATTATTAAGAAATCTGCTATTAAGGACTGGATCATTAACTTCGGCTCGTCGTCGGTTTTCCCAGACACGTAGTACAAACACAAATACTGACGTATTACTGGAGGTGCCGGATGTCTAAGAGTCTACTGTATCTAAAATAAGGTGAAATGGCTTTTACTTTCTCCTGCCTTTAATGAATATGTATGGAAGGAAAGTACTGTTTTCTTGTCGATTTTTCGGAATAGAGTTTCACCGGATATACACGATTTAGGCCCCTTGAATCCAAGAAACAGGTTTTTAGCGATTAGTCTTTGTGCGTGCGAGCGTGTTGACAAAATTTTTCATGAACGGATAACGTACTAAGTTGAAATTTGGAACTCAAGTTGTGTCCAAATAGGTGATACGACAAGACAAAAATCGATTAACCGGAAGTAATAGTAAAATCATGAGATTTTACACTTTTTGCGATTTTCTCAAAAACAGCTCATACGATTGTTTTGAAAATCACCTCATTTAATACATATTTATGCTTTACAAGATAGGATTAGCGCCATGTCTGCTGAAATTCTTGAGGAGCGATTGTAAATTTTTGAAGTGAAACCTTCTTTAGGCGCACCTTACACTATCTGAACAGTAAACGAAACTGAACTGTCACAGATCACACACAGGAATGAAAGGTTTATTTTTATTCCACTTCTTAATGAGGAAACCCAAATTTCTTACTTCATAACCAATAACAGAAAAGATTAAAACAGATGTTCAAAAGTTATCATCAAACTTTCGTTATCTAATTGCGTAAGAGTTGCCAGAGAACATTACCCACCTGTATCCTCTATTGTCAAGTGAATACTGTACATATATACATATATACAGTACATATATATAGAGCTGGGCGACACAGCGTGATGTCCAGCGGAGACGTCATCTTTTCCTCGCAGTAGTGCGTCGATGGCTGCTTCGTCGGATCCGGTGGGCGTAAGGCTCGGTCGAGGGACCGCTGTGGGCATCGCTCGCGGCAGCGGGCGATGACTGTCCGGTCGACGGCTTACGCTGTTGGGTTGGCGAGCGGAAGCATCATCTTCTCTCTTGCGGGGTTGCCGATGAGCCTTCGTTGGAGTCTGGTAGCCGTGTGCCAATGGTGGACATCTTGTCTGCTGTCTGGATCGGAATTGAATCTCCCAGTTGAGTGTAGCGCTTTTTATATATAGTTCCCGAGAGCGCTGTGGTAGAGGGCGGTTACTGGCTCGGCCTTGATGACAAAGGCCTCAGTCGGCACGCCGCCACAAGCCTACCACCCCTCTAGGAAACTTTGGTGGCTCCCTCTGTCGCTACGTCGGAAGCTTTAATAGCCGGCAGCATAGTACTTAAAGGGGACGACTGTGACATTAGGTTTTACAGCGGTTGATTTTTCACTTCGCGTCTTTCACACTATTAGATTCTTTATTAATGATTAAACAGGTCATATTTTTATAATTTTACATTTGCAAGAGAGAGTCGTGTGAGTATTTCACACCCGAAATGGAGTTTGTTTAATTAAACACAATAACAAAACAACGCTTAGTGAACTTTATAATAGTGAGCAAAATTGACAAGCAAATAACATAAAGGGAAATTTTTTATTCCCTTTTACTTGTCGCATCACTGCGATACGTAGAGATAATGAAAACGGACAACTTATTGTTTATGCCATGTTCCCGACCTGGCTCAATATAATAACGAGTAAAGTACATTAAACAAGGTTAGGTTATGTTACATGAACTTTTGTTTAGACAAAGAGAGATATATTAAAGTTAAGGAGAACGGAGAATATTGACGCGGCAATAATAATTAGAGATATTATTATAACAATAAAATAATAATAACGTTGAGAGGGAAAATTAAAAAAGACTGATGGGGAGATATATTAAACAAATAATGAATTAAATATAGCGGGTGACAATGAAAGAATACCTCTGCAAATAACTTTTCCTTCTCTACTTAATCAATAATGAAATTATTACAGTTCTGCGTTGATAAAATTGTCTAGAATTATCTAGTGATTTCAAAAGATGTTTTAGTGCTAAAAATGGGCATAATATTTTAAAAATTTAATATAAATTACTCATATAACTACTCTTGCCAATGTAAGAATGAACCACATAACCTATATTTAATCATTAATAATCAATGTAAAATAAAAACAACTTCTTAAGAACTTAAAAATACGGACTCTCTGACGCTAAACTATACTCTGTAAAAAATATAATTTAAAAAAATTATAGTTATTGAAAAGTCTCGCGTTCGATTCCGGGCTTGGATCTGGAAATTTTAACATGTTAAAACCCTCTTTGACAGTACCAAAACCCATAGTAGTCGCTAATGACAAAGTTTATAGTTTTTTATTTACTATAACTTTTATTATAAATACTTTTGTCGTAAAATTAATATTAAAGCCAAAATTTTAAAAAAATCTCTTTTCTACCGATGTTGATGTGCAGAATACAGAAAATCACTAATTGACGCTAAACTAAACACTGAAGAGAAAAAGGCTTAAAATAAAGAGATTAAGTTTTTCATCTTCTACAACTTTGATTATGTATATTTTAGTTGTCAAATGCATATTAAGGCCACAATCTAAATTTTTTTTTACCACGAGAGTATAGGCCTCCCAAGAATTCCAACTGACTTAAATACTGCTTGTTTCGGATAGCAACCAACAAAGTCAAGAAAACCAGATTTTAAAAAAACGCGCGCGCGCGCGCGCGTGTGTGTGTGTGAACAAAATATCTCAAGAACGGAACATCGTACGACGTTGAAAAAAAACTTAAGTTAGGTACCACTACAGGACCCTACACGAACATTTTCATCAAAATCGGTCAACCGGAATTAGCAGTTTATTCGTGTCATTTTTCACTTTTGCGATTTTCTCAAAAACGGCTCCTACGATTTATTTTAAATGGCCTCATTTACTACATTTTTAAAGCGCTACATAATAGGGTAGGCGCGATGTCTGCTGAAATTCTTAGGGAGATGTTTTCTCGTAAAAAAATTTACGCATTTTACGGGAAAAGTTTTATATAATCAAATTTATAGGAAATTAAAAAATCTACAACTTTTATTTTAAGCATTTTTTTCTACAGAGCCTAGTTTAGCGTGAAAGAGCGATTTTCCGTATTAAGCCAAACTGAGGTTGATTTTTATTTTGCATCAATCACTCATGATTAAAATAAGGTTATGTTTTTTGTTTATTTCTAACGTTTTATTATTAATGTTAGGTTATATTGTTCATTATTCGCATTGGCAAGAGAAAGTCGTATGAGTGTTTCACACCAGATTTTTTGTATAAGTCTAGTTTTCCGTATTGTTAAGTTTTGCAGAGGTAGATTTTAATTTTACGTTATTTAAATTGGCAAGAGAATCCACCAGGTTGGCCTAGTCATGAGAGTATTTCACAAGATGATTTTTCTAAATTGGCAAGGGAAAGTCGTATGAGTGTTTCACACCAGATTTTTTGTACAAGTCTAGTTTTTCGTATTGTTAAATTTTGCAGAGGTAGATTTTAATTTTACGTTATTTAAATTGGCAACAGGATCCACCAGGTTGGCCAAGTCATGAGAGTATTTCACATAAGATGATTTTTTCTAAATTGGTACATTGAAAAGTTGCTTAAAAGTAATTTAACTTTCTGAACAACGAGTAGTCTGAATATCTATGTATAGACCAAACACAAATAATTAGTTGTTTGTGTAGGTACTCCGACTACGCATGCATAAAGTATAAGGAAAACTAGCAGACTGTAAAAGTAAGGGAGGAAAATGGGTGGAAGCGTAGTTAGTGGTGGTAGTTTTTCCATCAATTCTCAGAAGTCGTTGTTTTCCACAAACATGCACGCACACACACACACACACACACACACGAATTACCATTTTATATTATATTATGTATTTAAGTACCAACGATATATTGACCCCTTGTAGACTTTTATTATTAAAAACACTGCAAGGACAAATCTAACAGAAAATGTTTCTAGCAACATAACAAGATAAAGTACACTTCTCTATTTAATATAATAAAATCCAACGCTGTTTAAATATAGAAAATAAATCCTTATTTACTAAAATTAAATATTTTAAATAATTTAAATAAATGTCATGCAGAATGAATTTTAATAACTAACAAAAGCTTGGGTCGGAATGATATTCCGTTTTGTAGTACAAAACGGAAAACCAGAGGGTTTGAAATCCTCGACTAGGAATTCTATGGTTGTTAAAACGGACAAAATCTATAGCTACGTACCGTTGTTCCTTCACTGTTTTCACAAATAACTAACCACGTGATAGATCTTTATGTATAATTCATTCAATTCGAATTTTTTTACATAATACTAAATTACTTCAATCTATACTCGTATATATACTCGTCCCGCCACACGGATTAGGCGACTCAAATTCATACGTGGATCAGAAACATTGAAAAGCGTGCCCTGCGCGACAGCATTTTGCTATAAGGTGCAGTTCGGCAATCGTAGGTGAGTTTTCGGAAATCTAATTAGAAGAAAGGTTTGATTTCGACAATGTTTTGGTACAGCGGAGAAAATGTTGGGTCTCAATTGTATGAAAAACTATCAGAACAAAGGTACAAAACCAGTAAGCGCCTTGGTAATCAATAGTACTTGCCGTTTCGGGAATAGTGTAGTTACCGGTCCGGTTCTAAATTACGTTAATAGTGCGTGGCTTTTGAAAAAAATTCCAAAAGACTCAGTTATCGCAGAATTAAATAAATAATTGTTTATGTTATTGAATTTACTGTGAAACCGAAGTTACCGGTCCCGAATCCAGAAAGTTACCGGTTGACGAGGTAAGAAGGGGTTGCAAAAAGTGCAAAACATAAAAAAATTACAAAAGATACGGTTCTGAAATTAAGTGTACGCAATAGCAACATTCTTACCTATTCTCTGACGAAATTTTACTACAATTGGATGAGTATTTACGGAGTTATAGGCAAATAAGTTTGCATAATCCGTAAAAAATTTTCAAAAACGCCCCGTTTTTGTTCTAATGCCAATGGATGATTCAAACATGTCGATACGCTTAGAGGCTGCCCAGAGCAGACAGGTGGAGTGTCAAATTATTTACACCCAATCTCTGTTCGTTGCAGGGCTAAAATTAATAGTTCTGTTTCTTATCACATGGTCAGCCAATTAAATGACTGAATCATTTAAGGACAGAAGAGGTAGAGGTGTAAAAGACACTAATCAGAGTTATCTCCTCTGAAAGTAATGAATTTCATTATACAGCCAGACCCTGTGGTGAATGAAGTGAAGGTGTCATTTGCAGAGTGGAAAATATGTGCTTTTCAGAGGGCCCGGCATGCTGATAAGCGTACTTTTTCACTCAGTGAGGAAGGCATGGTAAACCACCTCACTCCTGGTTTTACTTAGTAAAACCTCTGCAGGTTCAAACCAGTCTTTCGGCTGTTGACCTAAACAACAACAACGCTTAGAGGGAAAAACTAAGGCCATTAAAGACACAGAAATATATAAAATATCGAAAAAAGGCTTTAGAAAAAAATTAAGCTAAAAGATGCCTTTGAAGGAGCAGAAGATCCAGAAAATCTCTTATCTAAAGCAAGAAGACATTAAATGTAAATATTATAGTAATTGTATTGTTATCGTGATAATTAAATGCTGTTTACAGAAAAGTATGTGTTTTTTAGTTTTAAGGCACATTATCTCGAAAACCGCTTCTTGATACATCAGAGTTATTTTTGTTTTGTTCAGAATAAAAATGTTATTAATTAGTTTTTAAATTACAGAAAAATGTACAATTTTTAAGCAGAAGGAGAAATGAGTTTACTTTCTTATTTTTGGTTTCTTGTGTCAAATTATAATTCGAAGTTTCTGCTTTAAAATTATGTTTAATTTATGTTTCTACGATAACTAGAAATATTTTTTAATATAGTATGTTTAAAAAATCTGTCAATGGAATTTTTATTGGAAATATAGAGACGAAAAATATTTTGTAATTTTTTTTGTTTTTTCCATTTACCTTCTAAAATTAAATAAATGAATGAAATAACACCTATATTTAGAGACCTCTCACAAACACGACTATTAAAAAGTGGACGATGGGGAAAACGCTTAACAAAAATGAAAGTCTGATATGGAAAATTGTGCTGATAAGTATTTCTATGCGGTTTTTTAAATTTCAGTTTTGCATTAATGAGGCTGTATGCAGATTTTTTTAAAAATTCTTAATGTGTGTATGTTGCAATCTGTTCAATTCAGAACAATAAGCAACCCTATGACCCAATGGGATGAGGATGATGTGCATGACGTGCAGATGAGCTGTAGTCTTGCACAGACCCAGGTCGACCAATCCTGAGAGATATGGTTAATTCAACCCCAACCATCAAAGTACACCAGTAACCATTATCTAGTATTAAAATCCGTATAAAAATAACTACATTTACTAGAATTTAAACCAGAAACCTTAGTTTCCGAAAATCAGCTGTTAAACAGCAGTCCGGCGGTGACAACTTTACCTCTAGATCAAACCCGGAGGGTCGCACATATAATGATCGACAATTTTCAAAAGTACGGCTTTTTGGAAGAGATGGTTTGGTGAAACGTTACGTTATAGAACGGATCCCCAAACGTGATCAAGCTGTTTAAAATCAATTTCAAAATGACGATGATCCAGAAAACTCCTCATATTGTGGTGGACATAATTTGGCACTAAGTAACTTTGTCGAACATGGTTTGTACTCATAATCACTTTCTTTAATTTAAATTTTTCTTAAACGTAATTTTTGTTAAGTTTATGTACCTTTTTCTCAGCTTCCAGAAAAGATAGAGCCATTAAATTTTTGTTATCATATATCAATTATATATAGCTTTATATTTTAAGTACACAGATTGGAATAATAATTCAATAATAAAAATTCAACACAGAATATTTTTTGACTATTTAAAGGCCCGTAAGATAGGTGATTTTTTTATTTTGTCTAAGGAAAAATTATTGTTGCTTACTATAAATTCAGTCATTAAAAATATGTAAAAAAACAGTTTAAATCTGAGTTAAATTTAAATCAAAATTAAGTTTTTATGATTTATAGTTCTTTAGGAAAAGTCGCAAAACGTTAACATAATAGGAGAGGGATAAAGATTCCTCTTAAAAATATCGGTAAATTATTATTTTTTTAAATATTCTGCTTACATTTTGTAGAAATATTACTAGTTCTTAGGTTAAAAAATTAGAATCTCTTACAGTTTTTGAAAAAAATGTACCTTAAAATCATACAATTAACATGGGAAAGATTGAGACACCCGACCCCCTTAAGTTGTTACAACTATTTTAAAAAACGCATTAAAAATACGAAACACGATGATTTAGTACAGAGACATAAACTAACCAATAAAACTGAACGGAAATGTGAATACAAAAATAAATCCGGAAACGGCGAACACAAAAATAGAAGAAATCGTACAAAAAATTATAGCTTTTTAAATGGGAAAGAGCAAAACTTTTAAAAAAATAACTTGGGACATAAAAAGGGGATAAGAAAAAAAATATATACATACACGACTAATGAATAAATAGAAATATGGTAGACAAGCTGAGGGCTTTAAACTATAAAGAAAAAACAATAAAAATACTTGTAGGGATGGTAACTAAAGAAACCCGGACAATAAAACAAAAATATAACGAGGGGAAATATAATACATATATATATATAGAAAGCTTCGGTATAGCAACACAAAACAACAAGCACAACAAGGATAAGAGACCTCCGTAAAGTGTTTAATGTTGAGACAGGTCAGGGAAGGATTGGTTCGACCGAGAGGAAGCGATAAATGAACAAAGAGAATATGATGAGGATTAGGGGAGTAAAGGGAAGGAGAGGGACGAGGAGTAAGAATACTGTTCTATACTTTGATGACGTCATCAGTGTTGCCACCCTAAATAAAAACTTCCCAAACGAACCCTACATACACTGGGTGGACCACAATCTCTATGACAATACCCAGTTTTTTTTTGTTTACTTTCTATAGTCCTATATGAATACATTGAAAATAAAATTATTGTTTTCATGTCAATTTTTCACCGGAAACAGAGTTTTCACCAGAAATACAAGTTTTCAGGCTACATCAACCACTCCAAAAATAAACATGTTTTTAGCGATTGGTCCGTGTGTGCGTGGATAAAATCTCAATAACAATATCGTATGAAGAAGTTGAAACTTGTTATACTTTCTAGTCAGGTCTCACAAGGGGCCTCGACACGAATATTTTCAACAAAATCGGTCAACTGATAGTTTATCGTGCAATTTTTCACTAGTTGCGATTTTCTCAGACAGGGTATCAACAATTTTTGTAGACATGCCCTCATTTACTACATTTTTTACCCTCTACAAGATAGAGCAAGTGCAATGTCTGCTGAAATTCTTGGGAACTGTTCTCTCGGTAAATACGGTTATTTTTTCAAGATTGCGGCCTTAATATGCATTTTAGGGTAAAAGTGTGTATAACTAAAGTTGTAGAAAATTAAACAACCAACAACTTTTATTACAAGCCAATTTTTCTATAAAGCTTAGTTTAGTGCCAAATAGTGTTTTCCGGTAGACCTATTTTGCTCATCAAAATCGGTAAAACTTTTTAACCATTGTGGCCATTTTATGCTTCTTTTACGACAAAAGTGTATTGTATAATTAAAGTTGTTAACTTTGAAAAGGTTGATTTTCATTTTATATTGTTCACTAATGATTTAAACTGAGGTTAAATTTTTCATAATTTACAATAGGAAGAAAACGTCTGGTGAATGTTTCATACCAGATTCAGTAATGTTGACAAACTACCGTATTCACTGATAAATTTTTCGGATTCAATATAAAAGTCTCGTTAACTTGAGTACAATAAAGTTATTTATTTGTTTTTGTAAACTAGATAAAATATTTACTTGTCTATATGAATATATAGGAAGGAAAGTATTGTTTTCATGTCCATTTTTCGAAATCGAGTTTTCACCCAATAAACACGTTTTCAGACCCCCGTGAACCCAAAAAACATGTTCTTAGCAATTGGTCTGTGTGTGTGTGTGTGTGAACAAAATATCTCAAGAAAGGAACATCATACGAAGTTAAAACTTGTTCGGTACTACTAGAGGACCCGACACTAACATTTTCATCAAAATCGGTCAACCAAAAGAAGTAGTTTATTCGTGTCATTTTTCAATTTTTTGCAACTTTTTCTAAAACTGCTCCAACGATTTTTTTTAAAAATCGCCTTATTTTGCTAAGTTTTTTATGCTCAACAAGATAGGGTTAGCGCCATGTCTGCTGAAATTCCTGGGGAGGCTGTTGGCTCGTAATTTTTTTTAAGATTGTGGCCTTAATATGCATTTTAGCGCAAAATTATATAATAAAAGTTGTAGACAATTAAAAAACCTACAAATTTTGTATAAAACGCTTAGGATATAACGCTTAGTTTAGCGGTAAATAGTGCTTTTCTATTTTTCATAAAAATCTGTAAGAAAAAAGAAATTTTTAAGATTTCCGGCCTTATAGTATGCATTTTACGACAAAGTGTATATAATCAAATTTATAGGGAATTAAAAAATCTACAAATTTTATTTTAAGCATTTTTCTCTACAGAGCCTAGTTTAGCGTGAAAGCGATTTTCCGTAATATTAAGCCAAACTGAGGTTGATTTTTATTTTGCATTATTCACTGAACAATGCAAATTTTTATTTTTATTTTAATTTAATTAATTTTAATTTTTATTTTCGTACTGAAAATTTCGTTTTATTGTCTGTTTTTCTGTTCAAAAAATTATAACAAAATAAAATAAGTACTTCGAAAAAATCTGTCTAAGATAATAATTTTACTCCCTCATTTGTTAATATTTTATGAATTGGGAGGATGGCTCCTTATTCTAAAACCGTTGAATGTACAGAGGACTGAAGAAAATTTTCCTTTTGTCTTAATTCTGTTTTTTCTAGGTGACTTAAGACTAGTTAAAAATGATATTTCAATTTTAAATACACTTCCATAAAAGGAGCCTTCTACTTTTATACGGAGAAGGCAAACAGAAATGTTCAGCTGCTCTCCTGACAGTTTCGCCATATAAAATAACCTCATTGAGGGAGTAAAAAAATAGTGAATAAATAAAGAAAAGAGTGATCTAAGAGAAGCTGAGAAATTTGATAGAAACATCCTTCGCAAGATAATGGTCCGAAAATAGTAATCGAACAAAAAACGTCACGACAACGAGAAGAACTGTACAAGGAAACCGAACGTTTAATGGAAACGATTAAAAGAAATTTAAGTAAAATTTTATGGACACCTGTATACTATTAATGAGAAACTGTAGACAAAACAAATGTTTTAGACACTAAACAATATACTTTAAAGGCCGTATGAGTAAAACCTATGCCCATAACGGACAGGTGGAGTGTCAAATTAATTGCACTCGATCTGTTGGTTCCACAGCGACAAAAAATAGTAGTTTCTTATCACATAGTCAGCTAATTATATGACTGAACTATTTAAGAACAAAAGAGGTAGAGTTGTACAAGACTAGTCAGTCATCTCGTCTGGGAGTAATGAATTTCACTATACCGCCAGACCCTGTGGTGAATGAAGGAAAGAAGTGTCACTTGATGGGTGGAAAGTGGAGTGCTTTTCGGAGGGCCGGGCATGCTGATAAGCATACTCTTTCAACTCAGTGAGGAAGCCAATAGTAAATCACCTTACTCCTCGATTTTACTTAATAAAACCTCTAGAGGTTCAAACCAGCCTTTCGGCTGTTGACCTAAACAGCAACAACGAGTAAAAACTGAGCAAATGCTTTTGCTCTTAATTTTGAAGCAAATACTTCATTTAAAATGAATAAAATTAGCAAAGCTCCGTTCTAGTACTCGTACAAAAAAAAATGTGAGCAGATGCTCTTAGTAAGAGCAAATGCTCCTTTTAATATGAATAAAAGATTCAAAAGCTCCTATTTTAGAGCCTATCCTCCCAAAAAGTAAAATCTGCAAGCAAGTAGAGTCGCATATAAGATGGCATTAGTGTTACGTCGTAAAAAGTTGTATAAAGCTAGATTAAATACACAGGGACATTGACTACAAATCAATTTATAGATTTTAAAGAAAATGTGTCGTGAGTTAGCGAATATTTTCTAGGAGGGAATGTGGTAAAGAGGGGTGAGATGTCATTATTAAAAAAGCTGGTATTTGTATAAACGACAGTAAAAATACTTTGATTAGTAATAAAATCAGCTGACTTGAGTATGTGCAAATGCTCCATTGTTGATAAGTGACAGGTCCAAGTCTGAGTTTAAGATTATCTATTCATATTAAAAAGAGTAGGTGCTCCTATCACGACCTCATGCTCTGTATCAAATGCTCATGCGCCATGCTCCTACTCCAGAGCATGTGCTCATTTTTATTCAAGACTGAAGGTGTCTGATAAATGGTTTAAAAAAGTCAGAAAGGATATTGAGAAAACCAGAATAAACCGAAAAATTTAACAAATTCAGAAAACTAATTACGAACGCAGTAAAAACAAAACAACCGGGTGGACAGAAGACAGGAGAAAAGCCTACAGAGAACGAATACTGAGAATGTGGGCTGCAAAAAGAGCTTCCAGAAATGTCTTAAATCACCACACGAGGTTTAAAATTAATCCTTTTTAATATACACCATTACTCATTCAAACCAGAGTGAAAAAACAAGTTAATTGACTGAGGAACTAAAAAGAATTTGCTAAAAAGTAAAAGCGATACATTAAATCTTTCTACAGTTCATCAATTCAAGAGAAAACCCCATTCATGAAATGAAGCACCCTCCCACACACGCAACTTAGTTACAGTGTTTACAAATCGGCCATTGTATGGCTCGCAATCAATGTAGGCCTACTGCATCGATCTGCGTATTCCATTGTATTTACCCCATCAAAAACCCTGAAAGTAACGCCTCCGTGTCAGTTACACGCATGCACACGCACGCGCACACAATACACGTTCTTTTAAATTACCATTCTAAAAAATCTGGTGTGAAACACGTGACTAACTTGCCAATGCAAATCATAAAAAATATAACCGAATTTTAATCACGAGTGAACGACGCAAAATGAAAATAAATTTATATACGACTTAAAAATACAGAAAATAACGTTAAACTAGGCTCCATAGAAAAACATGTATGTAATAAAAGTTGTAGTTTTTTTAAAATTTCCGATAACTTTAATTAAATACACTTTTAACGTAAGATGCGTAATACTAAGACTGTAATCTTAAAAATCCCATTTTCTTATAGTTTCTAAACTAAGCGTTATAGCAAAATGTTTAAAATAAAAGTTGTTGGTTATTAAATATTCTACAACATTGATTATCAACACATTAGCATATAATCCACATTTAGGTGAAACAAACTACTTTTCACCAAGAAAGCACAGCCCCCAAATATTTCAGCAGACGATTACGCTATACTGTAGAGCATAAAAATGTATTATAGTAAATGAAGCGATTTTTAAAAGAATCGTAGGAGCCGTTTTTAAGTAAATCGAAAAAATTTTAAAAAATCACGCTTTAACATATACTACTACGTTTAACCGATTTTGATGAAAATGTTCGTGTCGGGTTCTCTAATAATACCAAACTTATGTTTTTAAGTTTTAACTTCGTATGATATCAGTTCTTGAACAATTTTGTTTTGTTTACGCTCATAAAACAAATCAGCGGAAATCGGAGTGGCGTCAACAAAATGGCATACCGAAATTTAATAAAAAAAAAAACATTATATAAAAACTTTCGAATTAAAAACTGTACAAATAAACAAGTTTATTCAAGTAATCCGAAGGACAACGAATGAACAAAACTTAATAACTTAAGAATAGTTGATGATACGCAAGGACATTTAAGGGTGATAACTTCAAAGTTGCTAAGACATAACAGAAGAGAGAAAATAACAGAAGAAATAGTGCAAGGATATAAAAAAAGAAAGATGAGCAGACATGAAAATAGTGGATGGAAATGCAGTAAAACTGTTTGGGACTACAACCAACATAAAATGTGAAGAAATAAAAAAACGAAAATTTTACTTCAGGAAACTTCGTGCATTTTCGGCCAAGTTCGCGAGTGTTTACGGTGCCAAAGACCCGTGACGTTACAGTATGAAGAATACGGAGAGGAAATAGGAAAGAGGAGGAGTGGAAGGCGACTTGAGTCTTGTCTCAGAGATCCAGACGCTCACGACAGCCTGCCGCGCAATTCAATCAGTGTTACCAACTTGGAGACTGGAAAGGGAAATTCATTTAATTGTACTATAACGCATAATATATATTATGGTTTGTATATATAATATATATACACAGGGAATATTATCGTAGCCGACGATAAAAATACTAAAAAAGTCGAGTCAAGGTCTTTTAGTCCATCTAATAGGCGCGAACGTTTTAAGTTCTCACATACTATACAACTTACAAACAAGTTATTGCTTTCTATACACAGTATATAAACAACTTTTTTCTAGCAAACCAAATTTTCTTATTTATTTAATTCTATTCAGCAATGGCAATAAAGGTCCTGAAAAAACTATTAGAAGTACACTAGCAATGACGTTAACATCATAAAGAAACACCATCCCCCAAAAACAGTATACAAGATCAATGGCGTAGATAAGGGGGGGGGCTCCAGGAAAGCCGGACACCGCCCGAAATTAACAAAAAAGAAAAGATTACTTTAAAGATTGGCAAATTTTACCAATCGCAGGAAACCCACCACGTTAAATTAAATAACTAAAACAATTTAGCGTCGTTTAAAAAACTTCTTTAATATCAGTTATTTATTCACGTCATTGTAAAATCACCCTTTGTTTAAAGATAATTTGGGTTCGACTGCATTCGGCTTTTTAGTTCATGTATACAAACACTCACCACTGTTTACTGGGTGGACGGGGCTCAGTTCTCCTGCACCAAAAAGAGTTTGGAGGAATCAAAACCGGCACATGCTACTGCCAGGGAAGGTCGGTAAGGCCCGACAGAACGGATGACACCAGTTCACAAAACAAATTTTTACGGCACTAAACAATAGACCTAAGGTGTCTGATAATATCCGATAAATGGTTTAAAGACGTCAGAAAGGATAACAGAATAAACTGAGAAAACGTAATGAACCAAACCAAATTTAGACAACTAATTACAGACTAAGGGCTTCCATAATGAGTAAAAACGGAGCACCGAGTGGACAGAAGAACAAAGAAACGCCAACAGTGAGTGAAAGCTGCAAAAAGAGCTGCCAGAAACATTTAAATCACCTCATGTGGTCTAAAATTGGCCGTATACCAGCGAAAAATACTGGGTGGAAATTATAAGTTGAAATTTCCCTTGAAAAAACGAAGGATTTTAATTTTTCAAGCACTTGAGGAAAAACCATGACGTTAAAGCATCTACGTTAAAACCGACACCCCGAACAAAATTTTTACCTACGCCACTGTACCAGATAAAACAAAATTATATATCAAATTAAATTATTTTAATATTAATGTGATGTTACGTGGTTTACAGAAGTCAGATGGGATGTTGAGAATTTTTTTAAATAGAAACAAGAATTTAGAATGCAATCTACAACCAAAAAAGGATCAAAAACGAGGAATACACATAATAATCAAACAAGAACGTATACAATAATATAGAACAAATGAGACTTCAATGCACAAAAAAAGTTTTATGGACACATGATTAAATCATAAGAAAAATTTAATAAAAAGATCTTTCTAGGTAGTTTATTTCCATAACAACTCTGTTATAAGTATATCAGTAGGTTGAAAGCGAGTATATAGTTGTCACATAAGTGGAGGAACATAGGACCGCCCCTTTCACCTACTCTTCTCCCACTACAACGGTACCGAGAATCTATTAATGAAAATAAGTATATTAAAACAAAATTCCTGTTAAACACTCACAGGACTTTTGCTTGCTAATGTAGATAATGAACAATATGACCTAACTTTAATCATGAGTGAACGGCGCAAAAAGTTTCACTACAGAAACAATTCAGAAAACTGGTTATTAATGGCTAAAATAACGAGCAACAAAATAAAATAAGGACAATTTTTCTTGTCTTATCCGGTAGAATTCTGTTGCGCATACAGTATGCGCAGCACCACGCGTATTCTCAATACACCATTCGTTCTTACGCTCCTCGCCAGCCCCAACGGATATAGCAGAGCCGTTATGAAAGTGTACGACCTATAACATGAATTATAACTACAACACTGCAAGAGATTCTCTTTAAACAAAAAAGCCAAAAAATTGGATAACATATTTTGACGTTTGATACAGGACACTAGAGAAAAATAATTGATGAGTAGTGATTTCCAAGCAAATCAAACGATCAAAAGTAGTCTGCTCAGAGGAAATAAGGAAGAAAATCTATGTGATCGGGTCTATTCAGGAAAAATATAAAAAATAAGGAAAACATTATGGATCGAACCAATTTCAAACGACTGATTAATGAGATCAAGGGCTTTCACGAAGACCAAAAGCAGAACATTGAATGAAGGGAAAAAAGGAGTAAAGTGAATTATTACTGAGAATGTGAGCTGTAAAAAGATCTTCTAAAAATGCCTGAAAGCCATTTAAGCGGACCAAAATTGACAATTTAAAAAAAAGTATTTATCCGTTGTAGTGTGACTGTTCGCCACAAGTGATAATGCCTAAGATGATACAATTTCCCCCACAAGGATGGTGAATTTGTGGTAGAAATATTTTTAGTGAACAATAGATTATACCCCAGAATGTGTAATTCCAAATTTGAAGAGGAGTGTAAAATAAATAACTGTAAAATGAATCAATTTTATTCCTAATGATAAATCAAATTTTTGAGACGTGAGTTTTTAACTTATTTTTGGTTTATTTACTTAAACCTCACATTTCCTATTTTTAAACTCATTTCGAAATATTAAATTAAGGTTATGATGATTGTTTACATGCTGCTAATTTATTCCTTTTCTTTAATAAACTTTCTGTGAATTATCTTTTAAAAGTAAGGGTTTCCTTTTATTAAAAAAACTATTATATGTTAGTTTACAACTTTAATTTAGATTCTAGTTAGGATCTAGAGTCTAGATTATTTTGTTTTAAAAATTCTTACAAACGTGAGTTCTCTGTGTAAAATTACCCTTTTGTGTGTATATACAGGGTGATATAGAACTAATCGGCAATCTCTCTGTAGCTGCTCTTCCTATGGCTAAAAATAAGAAAAAAGTTCACATAAACATAGGTCCAAAAACGCTTCGTTAAGAGAGTTATACAGTCACAGATTTTGTCAAGAATTCAGTTCCTCAGTGAAATGAGACTATATAGACATGTTTAAGGTTAAAATAGACAAATCTGATGGTCTCTAATGTACTGTTATCTGACAAATTGAATAAAATTGGTCCCAGCAATGTACCTTCAGTTTTAAATATACATTACATAAAAAACTAGAATTGGGGCTAAAAAAAATAACACTTTTGTCTTTAAAGTTAAATAATTACTTTAGTAAATAGTAGATTAATGTATATATTTTATTATAAGATTTGTAGAAAATTTAATTCTGAAAAGATTTATATAAATTACTAAACAAAAAAATTGAATACTAGATATTGAAATTTAACTATTTAATAACAAAACAAACGTAGCCTAATTGTGAAAAAATTTAACTGCATGAAATACCAACTAATTTGTCCATAGGTTGGAAATAACAGTTGACAGTTCATTATACAGTAGCTTTACATCAAATTAATGCCATATCTATTATGTGATTTCTTAACTGTTCTTGTGTGATAATTCGTTTTGAATAAACAATTGACTTCATCCAACCCCATAGAAAAAAGTCTGATGGCTTAAGGTCGGGAGACCGTGGTTGCCATTTTAAGCCGAAATTGTCGGCTGAATTCTCGGCGAAATCTTTGACCCTGAATAAGTCGCTAACGAAGCGTTTTCGGGCCTACGTTTATATTAACTTTTTTCTTATTTTTAGCTGTAGAATGAGCTACAGAGAGATTATCGTACAGTTTTCAAACACTCTGTATAACAAAAAAAACGTCATAATATTAATCATAAATGGACATCATGTTAATAATAATCATAAGAAAATAAAATTAACGACAAAAATAACTCTAAAAATAAAAATAAAGTGTAAAATGTTTCTTACTTTAACAAAAAATCCTGTGAACGTATGTAGGCTTCAAGTTGTAGTCAAAACAAAATTGTTATTGTTTGCAAAAAATTTTAATCAGGCATTAAATCGTCAGAAATTGATTGAACTCTGTGCTGCAGGTTATAGTTAAGCATATCTTGCTGAGTTTTATAAATTCAAGTCATTACAACACATAGATATACAGACATCTTCTAATCCAAAAATCATATCGCCTAATAATTTCTAACAATATCCTCCTAAAATAATATTTCGTATCCTAGATACATGGTAAACACATATGATATATATAGTAAACATATGTTTTTTGACAGTTAGTGTTTTGTAAACAAAATGTTCTCATCTAGGCTAAAATACAAATAGGTTAAAATTTCAGTTCGTTACACCAGTTACATACTCCATCGGCGTTTTATGGGTTTCTTGGTAAATCAGGAAAATTGTGATTGCGTTTCAATTGCTGTTGTGTTAGTTAGTACATTTTTATTTCCTACGATAGCCTACAATATGAAAATGTATAAAAATCATAATTTTCTGACCAATGTTTAATTTTTACTTTCTCTAGTCCTGTTTGATTAGGTAAGGAAGGAAGTTATTGTTTTCGTGTCAAATTTTAGATACAGAATTTTACGGGAATACACATCTATAGTATGTGTATGAGCGCGCGCGCACGCACACACACGTATGCGCGCGCGGGCGTGTGTGTGTGTGTGTGAACAAAATATAGTACGAAGTTGACACTTGAAACGTAAGTTACGTACCACACTAGGTGACCCGACAAGAACATTTCCATCAGTTGTTCAAAACGGTCAGCCAGAAGTAATAGTTTATTTCAGAGATTTTTACTTTTTTGCGATTACTCATAAAAGACTGAAGATTGTTTAAAAAATCGTTTTATAACTACGTTTTTTATTCTCTACAAGATAGCTTAGGCGTATGTCTACAAAAATTCTCGGAGGGGCTGTGCTCTCGTGGTAAAAAAAAAAATGGTATTTTAAAAGATTGCAAGTTTAATATGTATTTCACAATAAAAGCACAATAATAATCAAGGTTGTCGAAGATTAAAAAACCTAATACTTTTATTTAACGCATTTTTTACAGAGCCTAGTTTAGCGTCATTTACTCAATGATTAAAATTAGTTTGTTTTTCATCTTACATAGTTAACTAATGATGATCAATCTATATTATTATATCTCTATATTATATTATCTATATTATTATATATCTATATCTATATAGTTATATTGTTCATTATTTACATTGCCAAGAGAAAGTAGCGTGAATATTTTACACCAGATTTTTAGACACCTGAACCAAAAGCAGAAACAATATCTCGCTAAAAAATATATACTTGCAACTAAAACAACTAAACGACATTTTTAAAATGATCAGTGGGTTTTTAGAAGAGTCTAGTATTATTATAGTAACCCAGAATTTTACGTAGTCAATTTTGAACACTATAAAAATAATTAATGCCCGTCCGTTTTCCAAAACGTCTTTGGTTTCTGACTGGCCGCGTTACAAGCGCTGCGCAGGTTGTGCTTGGCTGCCACTTAACAGTATACTAGCATGTAGGACGGCATTTTAGTGCGAGATGTCTCGGTAGAATCTTCCGCCTCCTCTGCTGTTGGGGAAAAAACTGCCTCTTTCGTCTTCAGGGCCGTTGACCATCTTCACTTAAGACCCTAGAAAAGGGTCTCTGACAGGTTGCTACCATCCGAGTCAAATGACCAGATTCCCCGTGATGTACAAAAGAGAAATTAATGGGAACAATTCCGAGCAGGTTACTGTTAGTATAGGTTATCAGCCGAAAGGCTGGTTTGAATCTCTAGAGGCTTTACTCAATAAAACGTAGAGTGAGGTGGGTTTACCGTTACCTTCTTCACTAAGTGGAAAAGTATACTTATCAACATCCCACGTTCTCTGAAACTCATCTACTGAAATGCTTCCGTCATATGAATGGCTGACCATGTGATAAGAAACAGAACTATTTTTTTTTGTAGCCTTGGAACTAGCAGATAAAGTGCAAATAATCCAACACTCCACCTGCCTGCTTTGGGCATTCCGAACAGGTATCCAATTTTAATATTTGGGATGTGTTGAAAATATTTGCGGGGCGATACATAAAACGTTGAAGTACAGGACTAGGAAATACACAGGTTTAAAGTTGTATAAAACGGTGACCATAAATTTTCCCACAACGGGCAGGTGGTGTATTAAATTAATTGCACTCGATCTGTTAGTTCCAAGGCTACAAAAAAAAATTATGTTTCTTATCACGTAGTCAGCCAATTATATGACTGAACTATTTAAGAACAGAAGAGGTAGTGGTGTAAAATACACTAGTCAAGAGTTATCTCATCTGAGAGTAATGAATTTCACTATACAGCCAGACCCTGTGGTGATGAAGTGAAGGTGTCATTAGCAGTTTGGAAAATAGGTGGTTTTTGGAGGGCCTGGCATGCTGACTAGCCTACTCTTTCAACTCAGTGAGGAAGGCAATTGAAAACCACCTCACTCCTCGTTTTTACTTAATAAAACCTCTAGAGGTTCAAACCAGCCTTTCGGCTGTTGACCAAAACAACACAAAACGATGGCAATACTTATGGTACTACATGGAAGTGAGGTGTGGGTCTTTCGAAACAGGTTGCAGGGGTGGAAATGAATTTCTGAAAGCGGTGTACCTGGGAGGATTGGCTAAGGAATGCGTACATACGGGATGAGGTGGCCATTATTCATAATAGAAATAACGAAAACTCATAAGAGGTGCAGCCATTTGCAATAGAAGATGGAGGAGCGTTTGCCCTGTTTAGCCTACTAGTACAAACCCACCGGTAAAAGAAGTGTTTGACACCCGTAAAGAAGCGTCTTCAGAAACAGACCGAGCTGGCTAATACGTGAAGTAATTAAAACTGAATTAATTATCTAGTAAAAAGTCAAGAGATGAGTATATAAAAATGACAATTAGGCTACAGCAAAGAACTAGTAATTAAGCCTTTTCTAAGTAAATAAATTACAATATCAAAACATTATTAATTAATTAATATCAAAAATTAATAGTAAGTAATTAACATCAATTTAATTTACTACAGATTCTTCAAGCCCTTTCCTATGTTTATTTTTGATGAATGCATAGGAAGAAAATGTCTCTCGACAAGTACTGCCCTTGTAAAGGGCAATAAATACTTCAGGGCTTTGTCGCTGATACTTTTATATTCTGTTCTCATTCTGTTCTGCCCAGAATTCAGTGAGAATTGTATTTTTTAACTTGGACTGCAGAGAAGAATCTGTTGAGATATTTATTAGTCATTTGCTCTGATATTGACAAGTTCGTAGCTGGTTCAAAATAACACTGATCAAAGGATTGGAAATCCAGATCTCTTCACAGTTTCTCTCAGGAAAGTACACTCAGAACGACATCTGCAGGTCTTTTAAGTGTGATATATATTAGATTGTATTTCTTTTGACAGTTTGAGATTGTTTTTGTGCAGCCAAGAAACTGTGAAGTGTGCTGAAACTTTACACTGGTTCTTAATGATACAGAATTCCCAAAAGTGCGTAGTTATATTTTTAAATAACAATGTCCGCTATTACTGATATTTTTTCGCGTACCCCCAGCAACGCTCTTGCGTACCCCTAGAGATACGCGTACCATAGGTTGGGAACCACTGCTATACATGGTAGGGTAGCGTCATGTCTGCTGAAATACTTGAAGAGGCGGTGCTCTCGTAGAAAAAAATTGTTTTTTTTTAAGACTGCGGCCTTAATATGCATTTTAGGGCAAAAGTGTATACAATCAAAGTTGTAGAAAAAATTAAAAACCTGCAACTTTTGTTCCAAACGTTTCTTTGTATAACGCTTAGTTTAGAAGTAATTAGTGATTCAGTTTTTTTTTCATGAAAATCTGTTTTTGATGAACGATTTTGGCCTTAGTATGCATTTAACGACAAAAGTTTATATGATAAAAATTATAGGAGATTAAAAGAGTAACTTTTATTATAAGCATTTTTCTCTACAGAGCCTAGTTTAGCGTCAAAGAGTGATTTTCCGAATTATCAAGCCAAACTACGATTGATTTTCATTTTGCATCATGCACTCAAGATAAAAATTAGATTATGTTTCTTGAGGTTAAATTTTTTTGTTTATTTCTAATGTTAGGTTATATTGTTCAGTATTTGCATTGGCAAGAGAAAGTCGTGTGAGTTTCACACTAGATTTTTTTTAATATTCCTGACAATCAATACGCCCTCATCTTAACCGAGCATTTAACAATATCTAAAAAGATACCTCAGGTCATGAATTAAAATTTAAATTAAATTTAAATTGACTTACCACAGCGTATAATAATCCTTTTAAATTTCCTTATTATAATAAACGGTTTAAATTAAGTAAAACTTTCCTGTAAGAAAAATTTTAATTTCCGGAGCAGAAAATATTATTTTGTGTGATTTCCTTTAAGAGATAATTAATTACAGACATTAAATCCACCTTAAAAAGTGACTGCACTGTATTCTTTATAGCACATTTATACTTTCTCTTGCCCTTTATAAACACCCAGGGAAGAAAAGTAGTACCTATTTGTTTCTTATCGATTTTTCAAATTGGAATTTCCACCGGATATGCACGTTTTCAGGCGCATTGAGCCTAAAATACACGTTTTGACTAATTGGTTTGAGCGCGCGCGTGTATTTGTGTATGTGACAAATATTCAAAACGGAATAGCGTACTAAGTTAAAACTTGAAACTTAAGTTAGGTATACGCGCTGTGAAGAAAGAAGCGACAAAAAATATATAGTTTGAAAACACTCACACGGCTTTCTCTTGCCTGTGAAAATAATGAAACATTATATATGAGTAATCATTAGTAAACAATGTAAAATGAAAAAACCATAACCTAATTTTAATCATGAGTCAATGGCGCAAAATAAAAATCAACCTCTTTTCTACTTAAAAATACGGAAAAATCACAAATAAACGCTAAACTAAGCTCTGTAGAAAAAAAAATCCTTCATATTTAAGTTGTAGATTTTCTTAACTTTCTATAACTTTAATTATAATACACTTTAGTCATAAACTGAATACTTAAGCTGCAATACCTATTAAAAAATCCCATTTCTAGCGATTTTCATGAGCAAAATACAGAAAATTACTATAGTCCGATTCACGAAAGAAAACATCAGTCTTTTAACAGCAATATCTTTTGAACCGTTGTATGTAAAAACAATTACGATAAATCAAATTAAAGCTTGTTTTATTGTTGGTTACAGGATACATACATTTATATTTTTGGAAATCAATAGTGTATTAAATAACGAGTTACGCATAAAACGTACCCTGATTTTAAACACTTTTTCAGTATACCCAACTTCAAGGTGCTATTACTTTGTCCACGCGTATTTTAAAATTTATAAGGCTACAAGGTATTACAAAATAAAGGTTTCTATGCGTAATTCATATTATTGTTTTATTTTTTGGCGACTGGTTTTAAAATGGCGGCCGTTTTAAAGAAAACATTGGTATTTAGGCTACCAGTAATGATACTGAAATGATTTTAGCACTGACGGTTACATATTAACAACACATTGGAAAACGTGACATAATTTTTAATTATTAATGTGTTTTATGCGGGAATGAAGTTGTTAAAAACCAACAATAAAACAGACATTTGAAAATCAGACCAAAACATTTGATTTGAAAACATACATTTGATGTATTCTAACTGTTTTTACATACAACGGTTCAAAAGATATTGCTGTTGAAAGACAGGTATTTTCTTTCGTGAATCGGACTATAATTGAAGCTAAACTAAGCATGGTGCAAAAAAAGTTTGAAATGAAAGTTTTAGGTTTTTAAATGTTCTACAACTTTGATTATTATATACCTTTTTTTCTCTAGAAGGGATATTAAGGCCGCAATCTTACAAAAACCATTTTTTACCACGAGAACACAGGCCCCCGAGAATTTCAGCAGACATGGCGCTTATCCAAGTGTGTAAGTAGGAGAATAAGTGATGAGTGGGTGAGGGCATTTCCATTTATAAATACAAATAAATAATAGAAATACCAGCTAAAATGCCGGTATCACGTGACTACGACAAAACACACACATTTAAAAAGTCATATTCTTATCAAGAGGTTCAATACAATGCTTTATAAGTAGGTCACTAAATGTTTTAACAAGTTTGCCAACAAACAGAGGCAAACTTAAATTTATAAAACTCTTTCAACCAGATAATTACAACAATATGCAAACTACACCACTGTTCTCAATGTTACCAACCTTCGAAAATATAATTGGAGTTTAATTATTAGTGTACGTTAAGTGAACACTAAACGACCTCAATTTATAATTGATTAACAAAACAACGACCTTAGTAAACTGAACTATTCAATTCAAATGTCAAAATGTCTAACTTTAATATTTGTCAAGTGGCATTCTGAGTGAATATACAATTTCATTCTGACAATCCGGAATTGTTCATTTACAATTTATACCACAATACTATTTCGTTTATCCGGAATAGTTCAGACCAGAACCGACCCTGAAAATTGGAAATTCGGATTATCCGAATCGAATAAAAAATTAACCGTAAAGGACAACTTAGTGGTTATTTCTTCTTCTTTTGAACCCACTGTTCACTCTTCGGTTTCTTGGTTCAAGTCCAAGTAAAGGTACTTTTTTACGGATTTAAATAATAGGCAGTGGTTTCCGTTGTACTTTGATGATTAGGGTTCAATTAACTATAAACTTTCAGGAATAGTCGGCCTGAGTCTGTACAATACTACACCTAATTTACACGTCATACATTTCATCTTCATCTCATGGAGTAGGTTATTGTTATTAAATTGAACATATTGCAACGTACACATAACAGATTTTAAAAAGAAAGTTTTATCAATCGACTTTTCAGTTATGCAACTTAATCCGATCTACGTCGATTAAGTAAACTACTCCTCAATCGAGTTTGGATTTTCACTTGCCTTATGTGAATATATAGAGAAAAAACGTATTATTTTTATGTCGATTTTTTAAAATCCAGTTTACACCAGAGATACACAGTTTTAGGCCCCTGAACACAAAAAACTGTTTTTAGCGATTGGTCTATGAGCGTGTGTGCGAACAAAACATCTCAAGAACGTAATACTTTAGCAAATTTGAACTTATGTTAGGTACTACTAGGGGACCCGACACAAACAGTTTCATCAAAATCGATCAACCGGAAGTAGTAGTCTATTTGCGCAATTTTTCATCTTTCTGCGACTTTCTCATAAATGGCTCCTACGATTTTTTTTTTTTTGAATCGCCTCATTTAATACATTTTTGTACTACACAAGATAGCCATATTCTCTAAAAAAGCTACCATATTTTTTTAAAAACTGCCTCATTTACAATACTTTTTATGTTTTTCAAAATAGAGAAAGCGGTGTCTGCTGAAATTCATAGGGACTGTGCTCTCGTGGTAAAAAATGGTTATTTTAACGTGGTAAAAAATGGTTATTTTAACATGGCAACCTTAATGTTGATGCATTGTAGGGTAAAGTTCTACAATGGTTGATTTTAATTTTGCATACCTAATTCCCTCATATAGGTTTTTTTTAAATTTTAATAGTGTTTACTAATGATAAAACATAGGTTATATTATTTATTATGTACACTGACAAGAGAAAGTCGTGTTACCAGTTTCACGGCAGCTATCTATCCAGTTGTATACTATCTATTGCATTCAATATTGCAGATATCAGGTACAAAGCACCTTTTATAACATCATTCTATATCATTCCTTTTTAAAGTTTTTTAAAAATTATTTACGGTATAGATGTAAAAGAAATGTCAAATCCAACTTCTACATAGAAAGTTAAGTAAACGTGCTCAAAATCAAAAACATTGTACAGTTTTTGAAAAATATATTTTACCTACTGATAATTACCCCCTGCAATATATATATTTATGTTTGTAATAATATTTAGAAACAGTTTATTTGCAGGCCGCCTCCGTAGCGCAGTGGTAGAGCGCTACTCTACAACGCGGAGGTCCCGGCTTCGGTCTGTACATTATTGCAATTCGTAACCAATGGTTGAAGTTAGATAACCCACCCACTGTACTTGATAAAAACCATGTTGTAGATTTGACTTATAAAAACAAAAAAAAAGAAGTTTATTGCTAATTTTCTGAAGTTAATGTTCGATTTCTTTAATATTGTTTTTTTTGAAACGTCATTTACGTCAATAAAATTTAAGAAGTGTAGTAAAAGCGCGTAGGTTTCTGTATAATTTTACATGTAGGCGGATGTCTTTTCTGTTATTATCGGTCATTAATTCGAAGAATAATTCGCACGTCGTTCAGAATTTGATTTAATTTTTCTCTCGCCGTTTTCATTTTTTATTTTAGTCAAACTTGTCAGATGTGATCGGTTTTAATACTTAATTTTTTTTACTTGGTTTTTGATGTCAAAGATTTTATCTTTTAAACGCTTTCTTCGTATTTGGCAAGCTTTAATTCTTGAACACATATCAATTTTCTGTATATTCACTCTTGTACTTTGTTCGACTGACTGTTTCTTATTTATGTTTACCAACCTCTGATTCATACATCAAAAAATTTGACACTTGTAGTCAGATTTAGTTTCGGTTAAAATTCTTTAATGCTCTTTATGAACGATGACCTTACACATGTTAAAATGTAATTGCTAAAGTTTACTCGGTAAATTTAGGTACCTCAAGGTTGGTTCTTGGTGTTTTAATTTTTAAAAAGACAAGTTAAACGTAGGTTGCATTCTTCCCAGTGAATCTATGAGGGACGTTTAATAATTAATAGACAAAAATTAATGTAGAGAAAAACCAATTTATTCAATGAAAATTAAAGAAACATTACTTTTCAACACTCCTGCAACATTTGGACATTTGTCCCACCATTTTTGAGCTTTTGGACTACCGCACCATAGAAGTATTTACCTCGCTATTTTATTTTATCATCAGTTTCTTTACTGGTTTAATGCAGTTCTCCAAGCTGTTCTATATTGCGCAAGTCATTTTATATCTAGGCTACATACCTGCAACACCTTGCATCTTCCGTAAATTGCTTTAAATATTCTACACTTTGCCTTACCTTACAATTCACTCCCTCAATATTACCTCCCATTATTATTAAGATATACCCCATTAGCCTATCCCTCTTTCTGGTAAGAGGTTTCCATATGCAACTTCTTTCATCAACTCGTCTAAAAACCTCTTAATTACTTACTTTGTCCACCCACCTAATCTTCAACACTTTCCTATAACACCACATTTCAAAAGCTTCTATCCTCTTCCTTTCTACAGCCCTTATCACCCACGTTTCACTCCGTACAATGCTACACTCCAAATATAGTACTTTTAAAAAATTATAAACTGTAAATCAATGTTGCAATCAGTATAAGCTGCTATTAGGAGGCTCAAATTCCGAGGTAATACTCTCTTCAGAGTACATAGAAAAGTTAAATATTTCGATATTAAAAAGGGGTTATAACGGGTTGAAAAGTATATTTAACCCTAAAACCGATAATTATTTGTTCACTCACATGCATAGACCAATCGCAAAACACATGTTTTTCGTGAATTATTCCGAAACGGTGAAAACAAGGCTTCGCAAATTTTACTACCTTTCCTAAACTATACTTCATAGAATACGTCACGTTAAGAAACAAAAAATTATTAAAAATAAGATATTTCTACGAAGACAACATTAGACTAATGAAGTATACCTTTATATTAAGTTTGTACATGTCTTACGACATTAGTTCAAACGCATATACAACAGATAAAAGATAATAAACAACAAAAATAAAACTGCAAAAATATATAATTCACTAACACAAAAATTTAATAAGATGAATAATAAAGGGTCAAGTCTACTACCCTGCGGGAATCCAAACATCTTATATTTCCACGTAAAAAACTAATTAACATTCAACAGGATAAAGAAAACCATATTAAGTAACATTTCACACACCATACAAATAGAAATTAAATTGAAAGATATTAAAAGATTAAAAAAAACCCTGATGAAGAAAATCACAGCGGGGAATAAAGTACAAAAAAACCGTACAAAAACCAGTCGACCAATAGATTAGAAGCAAAATTTGTAACCACATATTACACAAAAAGAATCTTTAAATGCAACAGCCTATATCATACATAAAAAGAGTGTGTGTCACACAAAAAATAAAAAAAGAAAGAAAAAGAAAACCTTTTGTGAGGTTGATTGAAGAACTTTCAAGTGAATAGAAGTTAATCAAGTAACGAAGGATGGATGTATAGCTAAAAAGACCTGATGAAAAGAACTGATGTATGGTTGAATGCTAAAAAGAGAGGTCATGAAGAGAAAAGAAATAGAAAGATATACGGGGAACAGAGATGATATTGATGGAATGAAAGACAGACGGTTTAGTAACCGATCGAAGTCAAATGAAGAAAAATAATTAAGGTGTAGGATGAGTTAACTCGAGATGCATCAGCAACTGGTATCATTTCTACTTACACCAGAAAAATCTACCGTGAAACACTCACACGACTGCAAATGTTAATAATAAAAAATATAACTTCTATGCTTAATCATTAGTAAACAATTTAAAATTAAGAAAAACATAACCTAATTTAAATAATGAGTAAATGAAAATCAACCTCTGCTGAACTTAAAAATTGACACTAAACTAAGCTCTCTAGAAAAGAATGCTTGAAATGTAAGTACTAGGTTTCTTAGTTTTCTACAACGATAATTACATACATTTCTGCCCTAAAATGCATACTAAGGGCGCATTCTTAAAAATATTTTTTACTACAAGCGCACAGGCCTCCAAGAATTTCAGTAGACATGGCCCCTAACCCTATCTTGTACAGCACAACAAAATTATATTAGGCGGTTTTTACAAAAAAAAATTTGTCGTGAGACACAAACACGCGACGTTCTCTAGCCAATGCATATAATAGAACATTAGTAATTAAACATTAGAAATAAACAAAAAAAAAACCTAAAAAACATACCTCATTTTAATCATGAGTGAATGATGCAAAATGAAAATCAACCTTAGTTTGGCTTAAATATACGGAAAATCTCTCTTTGCTGCTAAACTAGGCTCTATAGAGAAAAATTCTTGAAATAAAAGTTGTAGACCTTTTAATTTCCTATAAATTTTAATATATACGTACATTTCTGTCGTAAAATTGATACTACGGCCGAAATCGTAAAACATCGATTTTTTTTACAAATTTTCTTGAGAAAAAACCAGAAAATCACTAATTAAAGCTAAACTAAGCGTTACACTTTTGCGCTAAAATACATATTAAGGCCGCAATCTTAAAAAAAACTTTGTTTCTACGAAAGAACAGCCTTCCAAAGAATTTTAGCAGACATAGCGCCTATCCTACCTTGTAGAGCATAAAAATTGTAATAAATGAGGCAATTTTAAGAACAATCGTAAAGTTGTTTTTAAAAAAATCGCAGAAAAGTGAAAAATGACACGAATAAACTACTTCCGGTTGACCGATTTTGATGAAAATGTTCGTATCTGGTCCTCTAATGGTACCTAACTTAAGTTTCACGTTTTAACTACGTACGATGTTCCGTTCTTGAGATACTTTTTCACACACAGACCAATCGCTAAAAACATGTTTTTTTGGGTTCAGGGGGTCTGAAAACGTGTAGATCCGATGAAAACTCGATTTCAAAAAATTGACATGAAAACAATACTATTCTTCCTATATATTCATACAGGCAAGAAAAATAGTGAATGTAAAAAAAACTAGGATCCGTTTTTGAAAAAAATGCAAAACGTAAAAATAGTACGAATAGACTACTAAGTCCGGTTAACCGATTTCGCTAAAAATGTTTGTGTTGAGTCCCTTTGGGGTACCTAAATTCCAAGTTACAACTTCGTACGCTATTCCGTTCTTGTGATATTTTGTCCACACACAAACCAAAAACAAGTTTTTTTTTGTTTAAGGGGCCTAAAAACGTGTATTTTTGGTGAAAAATCGACATCAGAACAATTCTCTCCTTCCCTATAAATGTATATAGGGTAAGAGAAAGTAAAAACTGATTAACCGCCATCATTGTGTAACATTGTACAGTGATATTCTAGAAATGGCTAAAGGAATAAATTGTCTTAGTTTATTGTAAAATATTATGTATTCTACGAATTGTTGTGTATTCAACAAGAATAATAGACTGCAATGAAAATAATGTTTTGGATAGGAATACTTAGAAATCGTAACTAGTAAAAACATTTGTTTAATTTTCATTCCTTCCACATTATTCCAGTAATGCGGCAATTAGTGATTTTCCGTATATATTTGTTTTAAGATTGGGGAGAGTGGGGTAAAACCGGGCAGTCGGGTGCAAACCGGGTACCCCCTCAAAGCCGCTGTATGCACTGCGATCGCGTGAATAACGGAAGAACTACGTTCCATTTTGACGAAGAAGCATCGACCAGTACCAAAAGTCAAAAGATGCGCTTGTATTGTTACTGTGGGAAAAAATTAAGTTTTAGTGATTTTTGCTTACGATTTTAGAAGAAAACTAGTTTGGCGATACTGCGTTCTTGTTTCTGCAACAGTAAAGGTATGTAGCTCTCTTTGTACAACATTTAATTACCTTCATTTTCATTGTAAATAATTGTCTTTAGCGTTTTGTACAGTCACATGACGCCATGTTTTATGAAAGCTGTACGTGCGGGGTAAAACCGGGTACTAGCTATGGGGCAAAACCGGGTAGTACCCGGTTTTACCCTTCGATTCTTAAAACATAGAAAGTGTACTTTTACCTAATTTTATTAACATAATTTCGTATTTAAAACATTTATAACACTATTTTGGTACATTTTAGATTTATTAAAGTATTTATTATGTAAATGCAGAATTATTTTAAGTAGAAAATATGCATGTTGCTACTAAATATTCCATATGGGCACTAACAGCTACAATTAAAGTGCTGTTTATGTTTAAATGGTTATTTTATGGTTTAATTCACCAATAATTTAATTTACCTGTTATTTATGTTAAATCACTATAGCCTGTCATTTTCTTTTTTTTAGAACTCAAGATGCGTAGAGCCTACAAGCGAAAAACGGACCGTCAGTCATGTAGTAAAGAAGCCATGGAGCAAGCAATTGTAGTAATGTCTGGTAGAATGGGTTAAAAAAAGGCGTTCAAAAAAGAGAAACCGAGGGATGACTCCGGTGAAGAAGAGGATGAAACTACTGCCTGCATTTAGGCCTACTGCAATGAACTTCACTTGGACTCCAAGGGTGGTGATGGATGGATCCAGTGCATCCAATATCGTTATTGGGCCCATGAATGCTGCTCTGAGGCCGAAAAGGATGATAACTATTTTCCTTGTGACTTGTGCGAGATAGTTTCTCGCCAATAATGTTAATGGCAAATAGATATTATAATTATTAATAAAACTAAAATAAAATTTAAAAGTATTACAAAAACTAAATCAAAGACAGTTAATTTATTAAAAACTCATCAAGTTAGGTCTTTTTATACTTATTTTTATGTTTTATAGAATTAGTTAACTTGGGTAAATAAAATAAACAATAATTTTGGAAAAAGGTTTAAAATTTTTATTTTCCCATATAAATAACATGTCTACCCGGTTTTACCCCACTAGTGGGGCAAAACCGGGTAAAATGACTTTTTTTACAAAAAATGACGTAAAATTAAAAATAATAATATCATGTTTTCGAGACTGTGGTTGCATTAACAGATAAGTAGAGCTTACTTTTACAAAATTTTGTTCCTTAGCTCTAAAAACTGTGGTTTCTGGAAGCCTTCAAACCTTAGGGACCCGGTTTTACCCCACTTTCCCCTAGGTAATTAGAAAACCTACAACATTTATTCGAAACATTTTATTCTACTGTACAACGCTTAGTTTAGTGTACATTTAAGATTTTTTGTAATTTCTAAATTACAGAAAATTTTAAAAAATCTTTAACTTTTATTCCTAGAATTTTTTTTACAGAGCTTAGTTTAACGTGAAGTAGTGACTACGTAATTTTATTAATCTAATTTTTTTTATAACCAATCGGAGCTTGAAAAAATAACCCCGTAAATATTGAGTTCTTAAGTGGTTGATTTTCATTTTACGTTATTCACTCATGATTAAAAATAGGATGTTTCATTATTTACATTGGCAATAGAAAGTCGTGTAAGTGTTTTAAACCAGGTTATTTTTAAACAATTTGCAATGTAAACTATCCCGCTGGATTTATTGCAGTTAATTTTACGATTTTTACTTTATCTTGCCTGTATGAATAAATGCCTTTAGGGAGGAAAATAATGTTTTCCTGTCGATTTTTCGAAATTGAGCTGTCACCGGATAAACCGGGGGGTTATCAGACCCCCGAAAAAATCAGCGCATTTACTAATTTTTTTTTTTTTTGCTTTATATGATAGGGTAAGCGCCAGTCTGCTGAAATTCTTGGGGAATCTGTTCTCTCGTAGAATTTTTGTTTAAGATTGCAGCCTTAATATGCATTTCAGCGCAAAAGTGTATATAGGCCTAATAAAAGTAGTAGAAAATTTAAAAATCTACAACTTTTATTTTAAACATTTTTTCTATAACGCTTAGTTTAGCGGTAATTAGTGATTTTCTGTTTTTTTTTCATGAAATTCTGTAAAAAAAATCGAAGTTTTAAGATTTCGGCCGTAGTATCCATTTACGACATAAATGTATAATCAAATTTATAGGAAATTAAAAGATCTACAACTTTTATTTCAGCATTTTTCTCTACAGAGCTTAGTTTAGCTTCATAAAGTGATTTTCCGTATTTTTAACCCAAACTAAGGTTGGTTTTCATTCTGCATCATTCACTCATGATTAAAATAAGGTTGTTTTTTGAAGTTTTTTTTTGTTTAGGTTATAGCCTATTGATCATCAATCAGATTTTTTTAAATATACAGATGAGGAGAATTTGAGGGAAACAAAACGATGATTAAGAAATAACAGTCATAAAGTAATTAAAAGGCCATAAAACTTTCCATAAAAGATAATCTTTTATTTCAACAACTCGCTCATCCACAACAAAATAATACACCTACCAACTTAGAATACTACTTGACACGTTACAAAACTATTCTGTCTTTGTCGCACATTATCAAGAGAGTGCTTTGTGTCGGATGTTTATGCTATGCTCTCCAATCCCAAGGTCTCAAACTGTGTCAACAGCCTTTCTTTGCCAAGAGAACGCTGCCTGCTATAGAATCACAACTTGTGTAACTAACCTAACGTAAAATTATTTAAATGTACTTATATTTTTAATTAAAAAATTTTTTAAATTCAAAAGTAGCATCAACTACTTGGTTAATTAATACCAAAACAATTTTGTCCAAAACGCAATACACCCAAGAACATGTACAATCAAATTTCTAAGAGTTTCTATGTACGAATTCTTATAACAATCAAACATGTAATAAAACATCAAATAGGGCATAAAATGCATATTAAAGCCGCAATCTTAATAAAACTATTTTCTTCTAGAGAGCATAAAAAATGTAGTATATGAGGCGATTTTTAAAAAAAAACGTAGGAGCCGTTTTTGAGAAAATCGCAAAAAAGTGTAAAATGACACAAATAAACTACTATTTCCGATAGACCGATTTTGATGAAAATGTTCGTGTCGGGTTCTCTAGTGGTATCTAACTAAAGTTCCAATTTTCAACTTCATTGATGTTCCGTTCTTGAGATATTTTGTTCACACAGACAAATCCCTAAAATCATATTTTTTGGATTCATGGGGTCTGAAAACGTGTAGATTCGGTGAAAACTCGATTTCGTAAAATCGACATGAAAACAATACTTTCCTTTCTGTATATTCATATAGGGAAGAGAAAGTAAAAATACGTGGGTGGGCAAAAGGGATGAAGTACTGTTTATAGCCTACAATGCCTGACCAACATTAGATGCTAATTTAGATCAGCAATTCGTACATTAAATTTATTACTATTTTGCATTTACAACGTGTGAAAGTAACTTACAATTCCTATGAACCCTCTTACACATGGTTATGTAAACATCAACTTACCTGAAACAAAACAAAATAAAACATTTAATGTGAATCACTCATACGAGTACATCATGCCAATGTAAACAATCGTAAAATAGGCCTACTATAATCATGAGTGGATGACGAGTAAATGAAATCAACCTCTGTTGGACTTTTGATATTGATGAGCCAAAATATGGGAAATCACTGACACTAAACTAAGCACCAAATAAAACGATGCTTAAAATAAACTTTCTCTTGCCCAAAATGATTTTTTTAAGCCACATTGGACCACTAAACCAACCAATTTCTAGTGTTCTTCGGATAACGTATTGGTCTAGCCTTTCGGTTTTGCCAGTACTTTTTGAGACGGTCCGATCTTTGTTTCCGTATCACACCTCCACCGTGTGTCTTTCTGCTTTTTCGTAATAAAATCCTTGTAATTTGAGAGTACTATTTAGTTTTGTGATTCCCATTTGTGGGGCAGTCTTTTAAAACAAGTGAATTTAGAGATTTAAGTCATTATTTCTATTTTTGTTTATTTGTTTATTTCTATTTCTATTTTAGTCATTTTCCCATTTGTGGGGGCGTGAGCATTGATCATCGTGTTTGTTTTATTTGCAGTCCTAAAAGTCAAGGCTGCAATACGAGGAGGATTTGCCCTATACTAATATAATAAGGAAAAAAGGTATCATTCTCAGTCGATTTTCCGAAACTGTATTTTCACCGGATACACACGGTTTCATGGGCCTTTGAACCCAAAATCCCTGTTTTTAGCAATTGGTGGTGGGGGTGGTGTGTGTGTTTGCGCGCGCGACAAATCATTTTAAGAACGGAATATCAAGAAGTTGAAACACTACGGGACCCGACACGAACATTTTCATCAAAATCGGTATACAAAATTTATGTAATTTATGCTTCACAATCTAGAGTAAGCGCTATGTCTACTAAAATTTATTAAAAACCTGTGCTGTCGTACGAAAAATGTATTTTTTTAAATTACGACTTCAATATGTATTTTAGGGTAAACTTGTAAAACTAAAGTTATAGAACATTTTTGAAAACCTACAACTTCTATTTGAAACAATATTGTCAACAATGCTTAAAATAGCGTCAATTTGTGATTTTCTGTAATTTTTCACACAGACATATCGCTGCAAATTCGATTTTGAAAATTCAACATTAAAACAATACTTTTCTTCGCTATAGGTCTATATATGAAGTGGATGGAACCCTATATATTCATATAGGGCAAGAGGCAGTAAACAACTAATCTCATTAAAACGTAGTTGTAATAATAATCTCTACTGAAACCCTTGTCAAGGTTAACAAAACCTTAACATTTATCCTTTACCCTGACAAAAAATAAAGATTTTAAAATAAAATAACCCATCACTGATTTTTTAAAACCAGAATTACTAAAATTTCACCTTAGGCGTCCCATAATCAGTTTCCTTAACAATATTTGTAAATCTAAAACATGCATTCGGACATGCGCAGTATCTTAAATGGAATTACTCGTAATAGAAATTGTTTATTAGTCTATATTAGATTGCAAGGTTAAATACTCTATTAATATCATATTAACTTAAAAAAAAAAAAACATTTCTAGGCTAGGTCGGGGATAATGTATGAAAAATTATTATGCAGTAGTATTTTAGTATAAACAGAGATAAGTTAGTTATCAGTGTTCGTGATAACACTACAAATGTAAACGTGCTGTTTTGTGTTCTTTAACGAATCTATCTCTTAGATGTGTGTTAATGACGAAACTCGGTTACAATGTTGCCATGTCAACAACTAGTTAAAATTATCACACTTGTTCATTTTAATTTATCCGTAAATTAATTGTTTTTTTACGTTAACTTTATCAGGATATAGGTACTTAAGTCAAGAGAATGCTTTTTGCGTACGGATGGGCTGTGAGGAAGGCAATGATGAATTAATATGTTTTGCTTCGTAGGGGAAATCAAAAATCCTGGGGGAATCTTGACGTGAAGTTTTTATTTATTTTGATAATTTTTGTGTATTTCGACAGTAATACAATTTTACAAAGTTAAAATTTACATTTTGAATTAAAATGTTGAGAATAAAAGATCAAAATTTCCAATTTCAAATTTATATTTCTCGCAACTTAAATTGTGTAATTACTTCTTTCTCTTGCCTATATGAATATATACGAAGGAAAGTATTGTTTTCATGTCGATTTTTCGAAATGTATTCACCGGATATATACGTTTTCAGACCCACTGAACCCAAAAAACATGTTTTTAGCGATTGGTCTGTGTGTGTGTGTGTGAACAGAATATCTCAAGAACGGAACATCGTACGAACTTGAAACTTAGAACTTAAGTTACATACCACTACCAGACCCGACACGAACATTTTCATCAAAATCGGTCAACCGGAAGTAGTAAATTATTCGTATAATTTTTTATTTTTTTGCGATTTTCTCAAAAACTGGTCCTACGATTTTTTTAAAAATCGCCTGGTTTATTCAATTTTTTATTCTCTACAAGATAGGGTAGGTGCCATGTTTGCTAAAATTCTTGGTGAGGCTGTTTTCACGTAAAGAAATAGTTTTTTTAAGATTACGGCTCCATTATAAATTTTAGCCCAAAAACTTATATAATAAAAGTTGTAGAGAATTTTAAAACCTACAACTTTTATTTCAAACATTTTTTTGTATACGCTTAGTTTAGCAGTAATTAGCGATTTTCTGTTTTTTTCTCACGAAAACGTGTGAAAAATCTATTTTTTTAAGATTTCGGCCTTAGTATGCATTTTACGACAAAAGTGTATATAATTAATTTTATAGGAAATAAAAAGATCTACAACTTTTATTTAAAGCATTTTATTCTACAGAGCCTAGTTTAGTGTGAAAGAGTGATTTTCCGTATTTTTAAGCCAAACTGAGGTCGATTTTCATTTTGCGTCTTTCACTTATGAGTAAAATTAGGTTATATTTATCGAGGATAGTTTTTTGTTTTTATTACTTATGTTAGGATTATCGTTAATTATTTTCATTGGAAAGAGAAAGTTGTGTGAGTGTTTCACACCAGATTTTTTTTAAGTTTGGATTAGGCCTATAGGTTGTTAACATTCAAAATAGTTCACAAAATGAATATAATACCGTTGAAAATACAGGATTAGATGTTTGACAACTAATTTATTACGTGTGAGCTAAGATTTTGTTTATCAACTCAGAAAGCTCAAAATTCTTGAAGTGTATTGACCTAAATCACCCGATGGTAGTTGAGGATAATTCACTTGTTATATCAATATTTATTTATTTTGAACGAAAAACGCGACAGGCAGTGGTCTTAATAGAACGTTTTTTTGAGAAAGTTCAAAATGGAAATATGTAAATTTAAGTATACCTATATTTATGAGTCGTACAGGCCACCACATTACTTTCTTATAACAAAGAACCTCATAAAATACTAAAAATTCGTTTATTAACATGTTTTTGTTTATCACCATCATTCGGGGTTCCATATCCATAATAATTTAAAATAAATTTGTACCAAAACTAAACCTTTATTTTATTGTTTTACAGTAAATAAATTCTTCTTAATAATTAAAGAGCAGTAATGGTATTATTAGATTAATGAAAGAACAATAACGTACACAGAAATTAAAAGATAGACACAGACAGCATTCTAAATTTAAAAAAATCTGGTGTGAAACACACACACAAGTTTCTCTTGACAGTGCAAATAATTAACAATAAACTTAACGTTAGTATTAAAACATTAGAAATAAACAAAAAACTAACCTCAATAAACATAACCTAATTTTAATCATATATGAAAGAAGCAAAATTAAAATCGAACTCAGTTTGGCTTAAAAATACGGAAAATCACTCTTTCACGCTAAACTAGGTTCTGTAGAGAAAAATGCTTTAAATAAAAGTTGTAGATCTTTTTATTTCCTGTTGCTGTTGTTTAGGTCATCAGCCGAAAGGCTGGTTTGAACCTGTAGAGGTTTTACTAAGTAAAACGAGGAGTGAGGTGGTTTACTATGCCTTCCTCACTGAGTGCGAAAGTACGCTTATCAGCATGCCGGGCCCTCTGAAAAGCACATATTTTCCACTCTGCAAATGACACCTTCACTTCATTCACCACAGGGTCTGGCTGTATAATGAAATTCATTACTTTCAGAGGAGATAACTCTGATTAGTGACTTTTACACCTCTACCTCTTCTGTTCTTAAATGATTCAGTCATTTAATTGGCTGACCATGTGTTAAGAAACAGAACTATTTATTTTAGCCCTGCAACGAACAGATTGAGTGTAAAAATTTGACACTCCACCTGTCTGTTATGGGCAGACATAATTTTATTTCCTATAAAATTTATTATATACACTTTTGTTGTAAAATGCATTCTAAAGCCGAAATCAAAAAAAAATAGATTTTTCACACGTTTTCGTGAGAAAAAATCAGAAAATCGCTAATTACTGCTAAACTAAGCGTTATACAAAAAAATGGTTGAAATAAAAGTTGTAGAATTTTAAATTCTCTACAACTTTTATTATATAAATTTTTGCGGTAAATTGCATATTAAAGCCGTAATCCTAAAAAAAACTATGTTTTTACGTGAAAACAGCCTCACCTAGAATTTCAGCAAACATGATGCCTACCCTATCTTGTAGAGAATAAAAAAATTGAGTAAACCAGGCGATTTAAAAACAAATCGTAGGACCAGTTTTTGAAAAAATCGCAAAAAAGTGAAAAATTACACGAATAAACTACTACTTCCGGTTGACCGATTTTGACGAAAATGTTTGTGTCGGGTTCGGTAGTGGTATGTAACTTAAGTTTCAAGTTCGTACGATGTTCCATTCTTGAGATATTCTGTTCACACACACACACACACACACAGACCAATCGCTAAAAACATGTTTTTTGGGTTCAGGGGGTCTGAAAACATATAGATCCGGTGAAAACTCGATTTCGAAAAATCGACATGAAAACAATACTTTCCTTCCTATATATTCATATAGGCAAGAGAAAGTAATAATTTACCCTAACTGAAAATATTGCAGTTATTTTTAATACATACTAGTGATTTCTGTCTATATACTTAGCACATTTTTTGTTCAAGGTTATTAATATAAATTAATAGTAACTAGTGATATTTTTAAAAGTTGTGTTTTACTTTCTCTTGTCAGGTATACAGAGAAGGAAGATAATGTTTACAAGTCAAATTTTCGAAATCGAGTTTTCACCGGCTATACACGTTTTCAGGATCCCTGAATTCAAAAAAATGTTTTAGTGATTGGTTTGTGCGAACAAAATATCTCAAGATTTATGGTTTCAAAATTTTGGGGAAGGGGATTTTTACATTCGGGGGATTTTCCCCCCGACCACCCCATGGATTCTTTATTGAAAAAAGGAAAATGAAAATCTAACAGTGCTGCCAACCTCAACAGTGAGACACAACATTTCACTATCGTGTAGTTACTACGTAGATTTTGTAAGCAGTGGTTTATTGCCGAAAAAAATTTTTTCTTCGTAAACCTTTAAGAAAAAATTTGATCTTTAATACTATTTATAGCTTAATTACATAACTAGAAATGTTTGATATACTGTAATTACCAGTTAGTTACCTTATTCGATTAGAACAAAACCTTCTAAGAATCGCCTTCTTTGCTATCGCTACCCCCTTCGTCTTTACCATCAGTCTCACTAGTATCTACCGAACAGTTTCCTTTCTTTACCAGGTGTCAAAAAAACCGTAGGGAAGAAGAATAGCTTCTTCACTAACTTTAATTCCCTTCTTTATAATTCGAATTGTGAAAAGAAACATCACAGTAGTTTGCCGCTCGCTTATAGCTCTCGTTATAAGGCACGGAGAAGCATTTTTGTTTAGCTTCAATTTGGCAAAATTTTATTACATGCATTATTAGACTTCGTTCAGCACTGTACATTGTCCGACCACGTTTTTAAAAAATCTGTAGATTTCTCGAAAACGTGGTCGGACATTTTGTTGACGGTAACAAACTGTTATATTTTTACAGTTAACCTACAAAAGGTTCCACGATATACTGTATGGGCTCTGGCTATAGTGTACTTTGTTATGTTGGCTGAACTGATACCAAAGCAGTCGCGATGCGAACAAATAGTTTCCCTTCTTTACAACTCGTTAAACCAAAGGCATTCTCGTGACTCAAGTAACTACACAAACATCGTAAGTGAAAATACTGTAACTGATTAGAATTATATTTCATCGGGTTTTTCCCTGAATAGTTACTTTATATTAAAATTAATAGTACAACTTATTAAACTTTGTTAAAAATGTTTACTTTCTCTTGCCTTATACATAAAGGAAGGTACATAAAGGAAGTATTTTTTTTCATGTCGATTTTTACGTTTTCAGGCCCCTCGAACCCAGAACACATGTTTTTAAGTGACTGGCGTGTGTCTGTGTGTGTTTGTGAACAAATTATCACAACGGAATATCGTACAAAGTTGAAACTTGGAACTTAAGTTAGGTACCACTAGGGGATCCTACACAAACATTTTCACCAAAACCTGTCAACCGGAGGTAAGTAGTCATTCGTGCGATTTTTCACCTTTTTGCAATTTTCTCAAAAACCCCTAAGATTTCATTTTAAACCTCATTTACAACATTTTTTTAATACTATAAAAATCTTAGGGAATTTCTGATTCTTCAGGATTTCATTTCCGCTTCCGAAAGCACACCACGCTGATTTATGCGCCTCTCCATTTCGGCGGATTGGCTTGTTTTTCACACTCAATGACTTGCCCGAGAAAATGTATCATTCCGTTGTCACCAAATGGAAGACCGCTGACTCTTTTTTTTATAGATTACGAGTTTTGGTGAATAATTTTTTTTTGTATGTAGACCTTATTTTATTGCGTGATGTGATTTTTTTGCGTTTAGGCTGTGAGGATGCTGACAGCAACTAATGATGTCAACACGACATATACCCAAAATTCTCTAAAAAGATCTCGCCGGAAAAAAATTCACCTAGTTGAAACTTGGAAAGGAAACAGCAGTTTTTTATAAGATTTTCTTTATTACAATTTCTTCAAAAACGGCTTTTATGATTTCGATTACAAACGCATTTTATGCAGCAAGGACTCGCGCAACACGGGCTCAGCGGTGCCATTTTAGTTTTCTACACTTAAATACCTACATAACCAAAAAATCTCCAAAAGAATTTTCCAGAACACTAAAATTAAATCGGAGAATTAGAAAACATCCGTAATATTGTACCAATTATTCTTCTTGGAGGCAACAAATTGATTAAGCACGACATCTGTAACGTAAATCTCCAAACAACAGTATTGTAAAAAATCTTATTTTTCAGGCTTAATCGTGAAAAAATAACAACAGGTGATAGCAAACTTGCACGTGGAGAGCTAAATTTTTAAATAAAGGTAGATTAGAATCTTTTTTTACGTCTGACTGTTTTGCAATTTCTGCTAAGGCAGAAGGTGAGAAGGATGACAGATAATGATGAATGATGAAAAAATGCCAGACCTGACCGGGAATCGAACCTGGTGTAGAAGCCAGTTGCGCTAACCACTACGCCAACGGGCCGTAGTGATTAGAATCAGTTAGAATACTGATTATAATCAGTACAGTTGGAATTGAGATGGAACATGGACCAAAAAAACCCTTAAATTTTTAAGTAATAGGTTAGGTTTTTGGTTTTTAAAAAGATTCTTAACAACGTCAATTTTTAGAAAGAACTGACTTTGTAATTTTGGTAAAATCAGTTTTCCTGTTATATACCAGTGGTCACCAACCGGCGTACCGTAGCTCTATAGGGAATAAATATTTTTTGTATGCAGATCTTATTTTCGTTTGTGATGTGAATTTTTTACGTTTCGGCTGCGTGCATGCTGAGAAGAATTAATGATGTCAACACGACAAATACCCAAGTTTTTCTGAAAACAATTTATGCTCGCTAAACAAGTTTACGGCCGCGATCAGGATGAAAGCAACTCGTGATAGCTCAGCGTCACAGATACAAAAAAACAACTGTACACGGGCCTGCAGTAGTGTAAAAGTGTTTGTTACATTTCATTGTTCCAAAAGGTCAAACCTTTTCGAAATCAAAAATTCGTATTAAGTTAGGAAGAGGATAAAATACTTGTGAAATGTGGTTATAGAAAACTGAAAAATTAGATGGGTGGACAAAATAAGTAATTAAGACATAGACGAGTGGATGAACGAAGTATATGGAAACATCTTACCAGAAGGGATAAGCTAGTGGGACATATCTTAAGACATCCAAGTATCCATCTATCAATAATGGAGGGTAATATTGAGGGAGTGAATTGCAGGGGAAGGGAAAAGTTAGAATATTTAAAGCAAATTATAAAAAATGTAGGGTGAAGCAGGTGTGTAGATATGAAACGAATTGCGCAGAATAGAACAGCTTGAAGAACTGTATCAAACCAGTTAAGAGACTTATTACAAAAAAGTATTAAGATTTAGCATGATTGCCTACCCAAATATTTACAGTCGGTAAGGGGTAGGCTTCTGCCCATAACAGACAGGCGGAGAGTCAAATTATTTACTCTCAATCTGTTCGTTGCAGGGCTAAAATAAATAGTTCTGTTTCTTATCACATGGTCTGCCAGTTAAATGACTGAATCATTTAAGAACAGAAGAGGTAGAGGTGTAAAAGACACTAATCAGAGTTATCTCCTCTGAAAATAATGAATTTCATTTTACAGCCAGACCCTGTGGTGAATGAAGTGAAGGTGTCATTTGCAGAATGAAAAATATATGCTTTTCAGAGGGCCCGGCATGCTGATAAGCGTACTTTTCCAATCAGTGAGGAAGGCAGTGGTAAACCACGTCACTCCTCGTTTTACTTAGTAAAACCTCTACAGGTTCAAACCAGCTTTTCAGCTGATGACCTAAACAACAGCAAGGTAGGCTTAAGTAAAAATTTGGCTGGACCGTGGCAGTTCATCAAATTTTTAACTGGACCTAGATCAAATAATTTAGCAGAGGACCACTGTACAGATTAACAAAGTCATCAACCGTAATATCACGTATATTAAATATTAATAAAAATTTATTTATTTCCGTATTTTTCACAATAGTAACCCATACACATTGTTTCCAAAAGCTATCATGCATTTACGCTTCACAATGTACGTATGAGGTGGAATTCTAACTAACTATACCTAAAAGCCATGCCCTAGGGTAGGTGTTCTCTTCTTTCATTTAGTGGACAGTAGAACAGAGATTTACAACTAAACTAGGGCTCAAAACCATGACAATTTAACAAAAAATATGGTGTGAAACACTCACATGAACTTTCTCTTGCCAATGCAAATAATGAACAATATAACCTTACATTAGTAATTAAACATTAGAAATTAACGAGAAACTAACCTCAAAAAACATAACTTAATTTTAATCCTGAGTGATTGATGCAAAATGAAAACCACCCTTAGTTTGGCTTGATAATATGGAAAATCACTCCTTCACGCTAAACTAGGCTCTGTAGAATAAAATACTTGAAATTAAAGTTGTAGGTTTCTTAATTTCCTATAAATTTAATTATATACTTTTGTCGTAAAATGCATCCTAAGGCTGAAATCTTAAATCCAATTTTTTACAGATTTTCATAAAAAAAAATAGAAAATCACTAATTACCTCTAAACTAAGCGTTATACAAAGAAATGTTTGGAATAAAAGTTGCACGTTTTTTAATTTTTTACAACTTTGGTTATATACGGTTTTGCCCTATAATGCATATTCAGGCCGTAATCTTAGAAAAAAAATTTTTTTGGCGAAAGCACAGCCTCCTTAAGAATTTCAGCAGACATGGCGCCTTCCCTATCATACAGATATACCCTATGAAAAACAAACCAATCGCTAAAAACATGTTTTTTGGGTTCAGGAGGTCTGAAAAGTGTATATCCGGTGGAAGTTCGATATTGAAAAATCAACATGAAACAATACTTTCCTTCCAATATAAGCATATAGGCAATAGAAGTAATAAAACCGTAATACTATATACTGTAATAATACTGCATATCGAATCAATGATTTTATTACAAGTTAACAAAAATTGTTCATAAACAATTCTAACCCTTAAACTCTGTTATTAAAATATTTGAAAATAAGATAAATTCCTGTTTTGATTAACCTTTTTACCTTCTTTTTCAACTTCATTCTCAAGCAAAAAGTGCTTAGTGCACTGCCTTCTTCATTTCACCGTTTCGAACTCAAATACATAAGACACTGAAATAAAATTTTTCAGTCCTACACAGAAAATCGTGGAGAGTTAAAAAACGGGCGTATACCACCAGTATATGCCCGTTTTACATAGACCTCTTTCTACAAAAATGAGCCAAAAACTTTATATTGATATTAACGTTTCTATATTACCTCTTTCTACATTTTTTTAAATTTTTTTTATTCCTAATTTGTGTACGTTGCAATCTGTTCAATTCAGAACAATAAGCAACCCCATGGCCCAATGAGATGAGGATGATGTGTATGACGTGTAAATGAGGTGTAGTCTTGTACAGACCCAGGCCGACCATTCCTGAGAGAGTATGGTTAATTAAACCCCAACCATCAAAGTACACCGGTAACTACTATCTAGTATTCAAATCCGAATAAAAGTAACTACCTTTACTAGGATTTGAACCGTCTCCGAAACTCAGCTGTTAAACAGCTGATTTTGGCGACGACTTTACCTCTAGACCAACCCGGTGGGTCTTTCTACATTAATTATAAATTCATGGACAATACTTTTGAAGAGCTATCATTTAAGTTTTTTAAGTAAAAAGGGAGCAAATTAAACATTTTGGTCTCAAATAATTATGGTGACGCTGATAAAGGATCAGTAGCAGATGTATTAAGTGCATATTTCTAGTGTTGTAATATGGTCTCCACTCTGTATCTGTTTTTATGTCCCCTAATTACTTTTTTGACATAGAGTTGCTTTACATCCATCATTGAAAAATCATTGAAAAGCGGCTATAAGACAAATATCATGGAGGTTTGTTTATTATTTTGATAATTAAATTTTGCACTTAATGCATAAAAGGTACCCCAACCTATGGTTTTGTAGGTTATAAAAGACTGAATTATTCAATATTACAATGTTTACAATCTAATAGATATTAATAAGAAACGAAGCGGAACGGTGGCAGCAAATTAAGAAAAAAGTACTTCTATCTTACTGTGAAGGTTTAAACCAAATACAAAACTAACTGACCTATCCTAACGCTAATGTAGCTGGATTGATCAACGCCTAACAAAAACAAGGTTTATGTAACATGCGTATTAATATAATATATATTATATATACATATATATTTATAAAATGAAGCCTGTTTGTTGTACATAGTAACTACGCAAGCCGTGCAACGTCAACCAACAACAGCGCTATTAATATTCTAAATTAAATTAAAACATATTGTACGATTGTACGTAATATGATTTGTCATTTTCACAGAGTTCATGCCCTCTCAATAGATTATAATGAAATATATAACTATACATTATTTATGTATGGTAATTACATTTATTAATCCTAAATACATTTTTTTAAAGAAGTACCCCAAATCAGATATTGAATATTTTTGTAAATTATATTTTGTTGCATTATCACCTCGCCACCTTTGAGGTACTGAGTATTGAACGAAATTTTAAAAATTTACAACTTTTATTTTACTTTTATTTTTCACTTCAAAATCGGTAAAAATGGTTATTTTAATATTGCAACCTTAGTATGCATTTTACGACAAAAGTATAAATATAGCTGATTAAAGTTATAGAAATTTAAACACCTACAACTTTTATTTCAAGCATTTTTCCACAAAGTAGTTTAGCGTCCATTAAAGATTTTACGCATTTTTTAAGTCCTACATAGATTGATTTCCATTAAGCGTCATTCACTAATGATTAAACATGGGTTTTATGTTTAATTAATTACATTGGCAAGAGAGTCATTTAATGTTCACGCCTGATTTTTTTTTTTTTATTCGTGAACTTCGACATATACTACTTGGAAATTTTCGAGCATTCGAGAATTTCACTCTACAGAACACACAATCTGAAGAACAAATATTATAGGTACAATCTCCGAATCTTCTTTGTCAGGAAATTTATTTTAAGGCTTTAAATCATGATGGTAATTTGTTCTGATTAAAATGAGGAATATAATAAAATAATAATAATACATTTTTTTACATTATACGCATGAATAACTGATGACATGGTAGTTTCCGATAGTGACGTCATAAAAACAGTAGCTACATGCGTATCGACACACCGTATATTTTTTCCTCTTTGCGCACTTCCAGTAATCTAAAATCTACCGTCATGCTATCTGATCAGTACTATACCAAATTTGACAAAACAGAGAAATAAACGCGTGATGTTTTCAAGAAAATAGTTTACATTGTGTGATTTAGAACGTATTCTATCGACGTTTAAAAAACCAAAACATTTTCTATTACAAACACTTTGATCATGTTTCAAATATAATTTATAAATTTAAAGAGAATAATATTTAATTATCATTTAATTTAAATTTGATAACATATGTTAATTAATTATAAAAGGCCAACGAACCTTCACAGTAACAAATAATAAAGATGTTCCAAGTTCTTAATGTATAAATGAGCTGAAACTAGTCAAAAATATTACAGACTAAGTGATGTTAATCAATAAAAAAATAACTGATAAATTTTGAGAGTAGTTTCGATCAAAAATACCAACACCAACTGGATACAACAACAAACCATCAATATAGAACTGAAAAATATAAACATCAATGTAGAACTTAAAATATGGAAAATCACCAACTGACGCCAAACTACAGGTTTTTTTAACAGAGGTTGATTTAAATTTAGGGCTGTGGTTCCTAACCGTAGGTCCACGGAAGGGTCCGGCAGCACATGTAAAAAGTGATTAGGAGAGAAACGAGATGGGTTGAATATATTTGATGACGTCAGGTTTTGAATTAAAATTTCTTTCCTGATTAATTTCTGTATTCCTTTTGCCGTGGGGAGGGGCTTCCGTAACCCTATAACCACCGAAATGTTCACTCTCACCTAGTCATAGGTAGGGGTGGTCTGCTCATGGTTCAGTTTCTGGCTTAGTTTCCAATCCGCAGACTTCTAAGGGTTACAGATCACTGATTTACCGTCATTCACTCATGATTAAACATGTTTTTCATAATTAACATTGTCAAGAGAAAGTCATGTGTGAGTTTCACACAAAATTTTTTCGTCTGTCACCAATAGTATTTACGCCCAGTCATTAAACGTAACCATCCGATATCTGAAAACTTTATTAAAATGTAGGTATAGTATCTATCTATTTAACAACATTTTTTGCTAATTTTACAAGGATATTAAAAAAAATTCTGTATGTTTAATTAAAAAACAATAGTGTAGTCGTGTGTTTCTTCTATCCCTTCAATTCAATTTTAAGTACTATTATAACATACATGTTAAACTTGAAAAGTTATGCCTAAAAAAATAACATGAAAAAGGGATGGGGAAGTGATGGTATAAAAAATTGGAGGGGGTGTAATATAACTGCGTAGGTTCCGACAATGTTAAGATGTGTGTGTGTGTCTGTGTATATGGAGTAATATTATGTTTATGTGTGAGTAAACGTGAAGAGAGTTTGCAGTCTAGGGCAATGACATGGATTCTGAGGCAGACCGGCGCTTGCGCGTTGATTCTCAAGGTCAAATCAGACCTCACCGACAACAAACACCCCCTGTTTAAAACTTTATACATAACTCTGTCTTTTTCTATTATCATTCTCTCTCTCTCACGCACAACCTAACTTGTGAACTGTTAAACCACTGGCCTATCCAATATATTTAACCGCACATTTTACAAACACTGCTATTGCAAAACAACAGTCTATGTTTGTGTGTGTGTGTGTGTGTGTGTGTGTTTGTGTACACGGATCTAAGTGAGTTAGATGCGTGTTTTATATCATTTTTGTTATCGTCGGTGGGTTATTTTTTGTTTTAATTTTCACAGCCGAGTAGTAGTATTTATCTTTCAATACGATTCAAGAATACAGTGAAAAATATTAAGTGCCATTTTTTTTCTATTAATTCAATCCTTCTGTTTTGTCGTTAAAAACAATTATAAATGTTCTAAAAATAACATCATATGATTTCATATTATTAAACAGGCGTTAAATAATAAATAATAATCTCATTCACTCATTCCTTCGCCAATAATAATTATTCTTTAGTTTCACGATCACCAAGATCACAGTTTTACAACCTATGTAGTAAGCGTACCTCTCGGGATACGAAAAAAATAGGAGCAAAACAAATATAAATAAACACATATATTTTATTAGTTATCATAAATACTGGGTGAATATAATAAAGGTAGGTTTAGGCAAAGAAGATATAGAACCAAAAACGAGTTGTGGAACGTTACATTTCAAGACATCTGAAGGTAGTGTTTGTCGATTTTAAGAAAGCTTATGATTCAATCAACCAAGAAACGCTTTTCAATATTTAAGAAAAGTTTCGATTAGACATTAAGACAACGGGGATCATATCATGTCACTTACATGTGACATGCGGCGTGGGGAAACCTTAAATGTTTGGGGCCCTAAAAAGGCCTGTTTAAGCGGTGGTCGTCTTAGCGGGAAGAATCGGTCGTAGTCGACGAGGCGGTCGAGGAGGTGGGCGACACAGCGTATCGTCGTCCAGCAGAGACGTCATCTTCTTCCCTCGTAGTAGTGCGTCGATGGCTTCATCGGGATCCGGTGGGCGCAAGGCTCGGTTGAGGGACCACTGTGGGCATTGCTCGCGGTAGCAGGCGATGACGGTCCCGGTTCACGGCTTACAGTATCGGGTCGGCGAGCGGAAGCATCATCTTCTCTTTTGCGGGATCGTCGATGAGTCTTCGTCGGAGTCCGATAGCCGCGTGCCGATGGTGGATGTCTCTTCTATTCCTGGGTGGACTAGAATCGAAAGACACGGGCTCTGTGGAGCGCTATTTATATAGTCTCCAGTGCGCAGCGGTGGGGGCGATTACAAGCCCTCTGCAGTGCCGACACAGGCTACCGCCCAAATCGGAATTATTGGTGACTTCCCTTTGTCGCTAAGTCGAAAGCTTTAATAGCCGGGAGCAGAGTACCTAATCAAAGGAAGCGACGGTGACAATTAACACAGACACAATCAAAAGTAAAATTTCTAATAGACATCTCCAAAGAGTTTGAAGTTAAAACTGGCGTTAGGCAGGGAGATAGACTGTCGCCGGGTCTTTTAAACTGTGTACCGGAGAACATTTTTCAGGAATGAAAAATGGAACTTACCAATAAAAGATTGTTAAATCTAGTAAACATTGGGGGATCAGAGAACGGAATAACGATAAACTGTCTTGGATTTGCTGACGACCCAACAATCGTTTCTAGAAACACGGAAACATTAGCAGAACAAATCAACATGTTGATAGAACAAACAGAAAATGCGGGACTACAGATTTCCTTCGAGAAAACTAAATACATAACGAATATGCAAACATCCCCGCATCACTTGAAGACAAAATGGAAACACTGGAAAAGTTAATAGCTCAAGTACTTCGCGGAGATAATACAAAGGAGAGAGAAAAGGAAAAGAACAACAATAAACGAGGAAGGAATCCGGTTCACTCCGAAGAACTAACCACTTGTATAAAAAGAAAGTACTCTCAAGATAAGTCACAATTAGACATTTTAATACACTGCGATAAAACCTGTGTTTGTACGTGAGTGAGTGCCTTAAAATGACTGGAAAAGCTGATCTAAGAGAAAACCTAAAATTTGAGAGAAAATTCTCCGCAAGATAATGGGCCTTAAGATAGTAGACGGACAATATAGGTTACAAGGTCGAGAAGAACTATGCAAGGAAAACGAACGATTAGAAAAATTAGACTAAAATTCTACGGACACTTTTATAGAATGGATGACAACCAGTTGACAAAAAAAAAATTTTTAAGGCACTAAACAAGAGACTTAAGGTGTCAGATAAAAGGTTTAAAGAAGTCAGAAAGGATATTAAGAAAAACGGAACAAACGGAGAAAACTTAAAGAACCGAAAGAGAAATTCAGTCAACTAATTACAGACTTTCAGGGCTTCCATGAAGAGCACCGGATGGACGGAAGAAATGAGAATAGCCTATAGTAAACGAATGCTGAGAATGTGAGGAAACTTGGCCCTGTATGAGGAAAAAATTAAACACTGTCATTTTGTTATAATGAACAAAATGGGTGGCCGGGGGGGGGGGGGGAGATACGAAACAGGGCATAAAGGTTTATGTCCGTATAACCTTCATGTTTATTCATTCATATGATCTGAAGTTTACTGACTCATTTAGGTCCATTCTTTAACATACACTGATTCAAAAATACTACATTAATAATCAAAATGGGGCTTACCATATAGAAGACGTAACTACATAATATGACCAATAAACTTGACATACCTGAAAACAAAAATAAAAAAATATTTAAAATATTTTGTTGAATCTGCAATAATTTACTTAATACTTTGTTGTGAAAAAAAATAGGTAATTAGATTTTCTATATTTTGCCCATAAAAATCTTACGTCCAAGAAATTTAAATCTATACCAAATCTAAAACGCAGTTTAAAATTTTCATTCAGCGTCACCCACTTATGGTTAAAGTAAAAATAAACTTTAAATCCTTAATGTGTGTTCTTTGCAATCTGTTCAATTTACAAACAATAAGAAACCTCATGACCCAATGAGATGAGGATGATTATATGATGTCTAAATGAGGTGTAGTATTTTACAGATGCAGGCCGACCATTCCTGCGAGTATGGTTTATTGAACCTACAACCATCGAAGTGCACAGGTAACCATTGTTTAGTATTCAAATCCGTATAAAAATAAATACCTTTACAAGGATTTGAACCACAGAACCTTCGTCTCCGAAACTCATCTGCAGCACGAAAGCCGCATCGCGGCGACGACTTTACCACTAGACCAATCTGGTGGGTTGATTGAATTAAATCGTGATTTTTATTATATACATTGGCATGAGAAAGTTGTAGGAGTGTCTCACGCCAGATATTTTACCTTCTCTTGCTCTATATAAATATAATGAGAAGGAAGGTATTGTTTACAAGTCGATTTTTTGAAATTGAGTTTTCAGCCCCCCTGAACCCAGAAAACATGTTTTAGCAATTGGTATGCTTGTGTGTGTGTGTGTGTGTGTGTGTGTGTGTGTGTGTGTGTATTTGGTCTGTGAAAGAAAATATCTCAAGAACGGAATATCGCACTAAGTTGAAACTAGGAACTTAAGTCACGTACCACTAGGGGACCCGCCACGAACATTTTCATCAAGATTGGTTAACCGAAAGTATTAGTTTATTTGTAAAATTTCTTTTCAATATTGCGGCCTCAGTATCTATTTTACGACAGATGTGACTACAATTTAAGTTATAGAAAATTTAAAAAATTACCACTTTTATTCCAAGTATTGTTTCTATAGAGCTTAGTTTAGCGTCAATTAGTAGTTAATTTCCAGTATTTTTTAAGTCGAACAAAGGTTGATTTTCATTTTAATTCAGTCACTCATGGTTAAACATAGTTCATATTATTCAGTACCTAAATTGGCAAAAGAAAGTCGTGTGAGCAATTCACACCAGATGTTTTTAATAAGAATTTTTATTGTTGCGTAACATTTATTAAGTACGGAAAACGAAATGATAAAGATGATCAGATCTGGTAATAAACCTTAAAGAAAAATATCAAAAAAAAGGCGTAGAAGAGAGGCGGGATTGGAAGAAACAAGTCAGAAATTCATATACATCAGAGTGAAAGGTAAAAAAAAAAAACATTAACATGTATTATTGAATCATTCCTGAACGGACGAGTGTTTATGTAATTTGGTTCGGTCGGTCAGCCCGTCTTGGAAACTTTCACTATGACCAACGGACAAAAAAGGTCAAGGCTGCACGTACAACATTTCTAAAAAATATTTTAACGTAACCTATAACGAACATATTTAACTTTGTTGTACGATCCAACTAAAAATTACACCCGCGCTGAGCGGACATAATTTCTAGCATCAGAAGTGTGTCAATTAGACTGGAGTTGTAAATCACAAGAGTTAGTTACACCATTGCAGCAATTAAATTAAATATCCCGGCCTGTTGGTGAAGTAATCAGTGCAACAGGCTTCCGGGTTCGATTCCCTAATCGTTACAAATATTATTATATCATTTTAGTAATCAAAAGACGGCGTTCACAGACTCAAAAAGCAGATGGGTTTACATTCCCATGAATAATCTCTTATGCTGTAAATAAGTTCTTTTGGAGGTTGTAAATAAAATAAACACATTTTTAGCAATAATTAATGTATTTTTGTGTGATTCTTAAGGTCCTGTAACTTGACTTGTAGGTTAATATCAAACATTAAATTTGTACAGTAGTAAATCTCTATAAATAAATGGGAAAGCTCTCACTGAAAGCCTGACTCACTCACTTATCACTAACATTCCTACTTGAAAAGAAACTGAAATTTGGAGGGAAAATTCTCTTTAGGGTAAGTAGAAAAGTTAACAAAAACGATTTTGTAATTCCACCGTTAAGCGGTCGAAAAGAATGTTCAACCCTCAAACCACTATTATCTGTTTACTAAGTTCCGGAAAAGCTAGATGGCTGACACTCGATGGAGATGTTACTTATAGGTTAACTACAAAAATTACCCCTTAACCATTTTCAAAATGTACTATTAAGGGAATGAAAATTGCATACCAACCCTTGAACCAACATTTAAGGCTTACTAAGTTCCAGACGAGTTAGGTAACAAACTCGGTGGAGATGAGACTTATAGTGACGCTAAAAAATTACACCTCAAAACTTTAAAATTTTACCCATAACGGTGAAGGGTTTTCCATAAGAGGGTACTTTAAGTTCCGTAAGAGTTAGATGGCTGAAACTCGGTGGAGATGTTACTTACAAGTGCACCTAAAAGATTACACCCTAACGATTAAAAAAATGTACCCGTAAGGGGTTGAAAATGGCGTTCAATCCCTACACCAATATTTTTTGGTTATTAAGTTACGGACGAGTTGCATGGCTAAAACTTGGTGGAGGTGTTACCGATAATACATCTAAAAAATTATTCCTTAAAAATTTCCAATATGTACCCCTGAGGGGTTGAAAAGAGTATTTAACCCTTAAATGTTTATAGATTTCTCACTAATAGGTCTAATAATATGTTTAAATTTTTTGAGATCAAACCAAACCCTAATTTAAAATTTTTTGAAATAAAACAAATTAAACCCGGGTGAAGCCGGGACGGGCAGCTAATTGCAGAAATGCTACTTATAGGTAGCATCCTACCTATAGGTAGGTACCTATAAGCTAAAGAAAGCTTATCATTAATCACGCAATTATAACGGTATCATATTGAAGGAAGAAAAAGGAGCTGAAGTATCTATCATAAGAATGCTTATGCATATTTTTCCACTCAGTGAGTAAGGCAATGGTAAACCACCTCACTCCTCGTTTTACTTATCAAGCCTCTAGAGTTTCAAACTAACGTTTCGGCTGATGACCTAACAACAACACAATACAATTTTCATATGAGACGGGTAAGTGCAAAATTTGTTCTCAAACTTTTGACCCATTGTGCCACACCTCGCTCTGATCCGTGAGTTTTTGGCCACAAAAAAAAGATTCCTTTCAGTCCACATGCGTTTTACTTCACGGATTTAGCACAATGAGACTTCTAGTTTTTCCCAAAAAATAAAAACCGTACTGAAATGAAAACCCATTTGACCCCATACGTGACAATAACAGGGCCGCGACAAGAGCAGCTGAAGGCCCTTTCGAAAGACGCTTTTCAAAAATCCTTCCAATCACGAAATCTACCTTGGAATACGTGCATCGCAAGCTAAGTTGAATACTTTTTTGAAGGAGATTGATTTAAATTTTATGTAAGCTTATTACTTCATTCGTAATTAAATTATTTACCACACCTCATAAAATAACACAAACCTCTACAACAAATGCATTACGCTTGTGTCGTAAAGCTGTCATTGGAGTAAGGCAAATGATATCAAATTAAAATAATTATTTTTGGATTCGGTAATTATATAAGAATTCATAAACCAAAAATTCACTTGCTAATAAAGTGGTCTAGCAACAATCACTGAATCACTTGAAATGGATATCGAAATATGCACTTTATTACCTTTTTGTCCTTGTAAATTACGTTCATCAAAAATGTATTGATTTTCGTTGTTTTGGATACCTGGAATTCGGTTAACCGGGGTGATACTGTACTATAAAGTTAGGGCGATATATTGAATATTCCTTTAATTCCGGTTACTGCTTTTTAACAAGATACAAAATTGATTCAACACAGGTTCTTATACAAATGTAATAATACTATGGAATCACAAACTAACTAAATTTGTATGGAAGGGTGGATTGACATTGAGGTCAAACGCAGGTATGAATGAGTTTATGAACTGCGTTACATAAAAGAGACCGAAGGTATTTAAAGGTCATGATGAGGGTTATTTGAAACGGGAAATTCTCGAGGGAACTCGTCATCTGGCAAGGTTATACCATTGTCATGGAAGGAAGAAAAAGGTAACCTGTATCCGTTTAAAAGGAAGGAATCTAACAAGAAAAAGTGGAATAAGGGACGTCAAATACCGGGGGTAGCAAAAGTTGTTACCACGCCAGAAAAAAATAATTTTAGCTAACAACATAAATAAATATATATTTATATATCTACCCTAATGTGTGAACGTTGTAATATGATCAATTTAAGAACAATAAGCAACCGCATGACCTAATGAGATGAGGATTATGTGTATGATTTGTAAATGATATGTGGTCTTTTACAGACTTAGGCAGATGATTCCTGAGAGAGTATGATTACATGAGACCCAATCATCAGTGTACACCGGTAACCACTGTCTAGTATTCAAGTCCGTACTAAAGTAACTACCATTACAAGAATTTGAACCAGGAACGTAAATTTTCGAAAATCAGCTGATTCGTGGCGACGATTTAATTTCTAGACCAACCGGGTTAATATGGGTTAATATTTAAAACGTTAAATGTTATCCAATGTCCAATATATTTCAAATGGAGATTCTGTTTACCCTAAAATACACACAAATGTTTAATTCTACAGGAATAAAATTTTTTACAGCCTGTAAATAGGTTGCTTACGCGATTCTAAAAAAGTATTAAAATAAAAATACACACGACGGTGAGATTTACAGAAATAAATAAGTGTCACCGGATGGTGAGCATGAGTGGAGTCGAGAAACCTTCAATGATTGGGGCCCTGAATAGGGCCGTTCAAGCGGTGGGAGGAATCAATTGGTAGGCAGCTGTGCTGTCGAGGAGGCGAACGATAAGACGTCTCGTCGTCCAGCAGAGATGTCATCTTCTTCCCTTCGCAATAGTGCGTCGATGGCTGCTTCGTTAAGACCCAGAGGGTTCAACGCTGGATTGAGGGATCGCTCGCAGCAGCTGGCGATAATAGTCCCGGTTGACGGCGTTTGCAGTATCGAGTAAGCGAGCGGAAGTATCATCTTCGCTCTAGCGGGTTGGTCAATGGGTCTCCGTCGGAGTCCAATAGCCGTGGGCCGATAGTTGGTATCAGATCGAGGCTGTAGAGTCGAATGACAATCAGACTCAATGCAGAGGGACAGAGGGACCCTCCGCATTGACGACAAAGGTCTACCGGCCTTATCGGAAGTATTGGCGGTTTCGCTTTTTCGGCAAGTCCGAAGCTTTATCGGCCGAACACACAGTACCTAAATCAAAGGGGGCAACAGTGACACAAGAATGTTGTAAATGGAACTGCTCTAAATATTTAAATTGCTAACGGATTTTTACAAAAGTTTATTTCACGAGAAAAACTGGTTGATTTGTACAATGTTGGGGGTTTTTGTATCTAAGGCTATAAGATTGTACGTGCCTTGATGGGGTATAACTAGTGATAGTCAAATTATTACAAAGGAAATCGCCGTTAAATATTTGGGCACAAAATCGTTTCGAAAGAGTAAAGAAGGAATAATTTTGATCTACGTGTTCAAGAAATTGTGAATTGTCAGCGATTTTTATGGTAGATATTCCCTAATTAATTAATGACTGGCTTAAGGGATACCATGTAGTCTTAACGCTTATGTGTCACTACGAAACCTTGATTTACCAATAAGTCTATCGAAATTAGTTCAAAAATTTCTGAAACACCCGGTTAACATTAAGTAAGTATTCTAATAAATGACATTAGAAGGGTGGCATAAAAAAGATCCCAGCTCCACCAAGCTTCTTATCCGACCAATTCTTACAATATTAAAAAGTTCTACTACCCTTGTGGAATGTTGTTTTGAAGAGGGTGTGTAAAAGATATATGGAGAGGGGATGCAACGTTCAAAATGGAGGGATGAGTGAGAGAGACGAAATTCTTCCCCTCTTTTTTTATACAGATATATATAAAAATATCTCTGAGAGGGGTTTATTTTTGTAGTCAACAATACCGCAGCCTTGCCGTATATTTTGAAGGACATTTTTTCTTCCCTAGGTTGAATGTTTATAAATCGATCAGGTTGTCCTTTCTGTGAATATATCGTATAGAAATAAAAATTCCCTTTAACATACAAACCAAGACGAATGCATAAAAACAAAACAATTTAACACATAATTCCTTACTTAAATTTAAGCAATAAGAAACCACCAAATCTGAAAAATATGTATAGATTCATTCGTAAGTTGCACAATACGCACAAACTTTACGCAATTTACGTTCATTTTAAGTGCGCTATATTTTTATAAACGAATATTACCTTCTATTATTGTACAGGTAAACAAACAAGAGGTTTTTGTTCGAACTCTCGTTTTTTGATATAATACCGTAGAAACAAAAGCCATTGTAAGTCGAGGAAGGGTTTCATTATGCGAATTCACAGTTCTAAATAGAACAAGATTTCTTACGATTTACGAATTCCGTATCGCAAATGGTTTTTTCTCATTTGTTACTTTCTCTTGCCCTATACAAAATTAAAGAAACGGAAAGTAGATTAATGTTTTCATGTCAATTTTTTCAAATCGAGTTTTCACACAAATACACTTTTTAAGACCCTCTGAACCCAAAAAGCATGTTCTAACGATTGGTCTGTGTTTTTATGATCAAAATATCGCAAGGGCGAAATATCGTACAAAGTTGAAACTTTGAACTCAAGTTAGGTACCACCAGAGGACCCGAAACGAACATTTTCATCAAAATCGGTATAGGAAGTTTTTTATTCGTGCAATTTTTCACTCCATTGCCATTTCCTTAAATCCGCTGTACTAAAATCCAAGAATTGTTTCTTTGTTAGATTATTATGGTAAACCTTAATAAATCAACGATACGATCACCTTACGATCTCAAATGTGTCCAATTATGATGCTGAATAGCGTCCGAAACCCCGGGGCGAGATTGGTGTGGTATCTTGGCACGTGGCTGGACAGATGACTAACTTGGAAGGCATCATCTCCGTATAAAACGTTCAGAACTCCTAAGTTACTCTTCTGCTTAATTAATCTCCCATCAAATTTTAACCTGCGTCCAAAAATTTAAATGTACAAAATCCTTTGAAACTGATCAAGATTTATGGTGTCCAGCTCTTTCGAGCAGAGGCAGAATACTTTTAAATTCTTTAATAACTTCTAGTTGGTCTATTTATTAGAAATCTTCAAGGAGAACTTCCAATTGATTTCAATCGAGGCAATAGAGTCAATTTTAGACGTGAGGTGACTTCAGACGTTTCTGTCAGCTATTTTGCAGCCCACGTTCTCAGAATTCTGTTTCTGTCCACCCGGTGTTCTGGTTTTGCTCTTCATGGAAGCCCTTAAAGTCGGTAATTAGTCGTCTGAATTTGGTTCGGTTCATTAAGTTTTCTCAATATCCTTTATGGCTTCTTTTAACTATTTACCTGACACCTTAGGACTAATATTGTCTTAAAAATTTCCCAAAAGCTTCCTTTTTGCTTGTCATCGATTGTATTATCTCCCGGAGATACTTGAAGGTATCAACTTTTCCAATTTTTCCATATCACGTGGGTTTCAGTGACAATGGGCTGTTTTGAAGTTCGTAATGAATTTAGTTTTCTCGAAAGAAATCTGTAGTCCCACTTTTTCTGTTTGTTCTATCAACATGTTGATTTGTTCTATAACTGTTCTCGCGTTTCTAGAAACGATTGTTGGGGTCTGCAAATGCAAGACAGTTTATCTTTTTCCCGTTCTTTGATTCTCCAATGTTTACTAGATGTTTATTGGTAAGTTCCATTTTTCATTCCTAAAAACTCTCTCCGGCACCAGTAAAAAAGAACCGGTGACAGTCTATCACCCTGCCTAACGCCCGTTTAATTTCGAACTCTTCCGAAATTTCTCCTAGAAATGTTACTTTTGATCGTGTCTGTGTCAATGCTTTCCTTAATGAATGCCGTTGTTTTGAAGTCCACTCCAAGTTCTTCTAAAATATTCTTAATGAAGGGGCTTTAAAACGATGTGTCACATGATGGATCGTTTAACATTTTTGAGTTGCTACCCCCAGCCACCACTAAAAATGGAGTTAACTTGCGATAGTATCACCAAAAGTTAAATATATCAACCCATAACACGTCCCAAAAGTTATACGTCGCCATCTAAAACATCTGTTAAGTTATGAATAGATCTCCAGACTTTAAGCTCACCCGGTAGGCTATAATATTTGTTAGTGATTCTTCTACCCAATTTGATGAATCGATGAAGGTCAACAATACATATCTTTGAGGAAAGTTATAAAGTAAATTAAAGGAAACTTGACGGAAATTAATTAATATAAATGAAATACAACAAACACAATAAATTACCAAAAGCATTATGATGAACATGGTTTTAACGTTCTTATTGGAACATCAAACGGATTCTGATGTAAATTACTGAAGTGATGTGTTTTTAGTTCTAAACATGAGTAACTAGTTTTAAAGTGCATCTATACGGTGGGTGGGTGGGTGGAAGAGTTTTAAATAAGGTTAGGATTTAAGTTAAAGTAGGCCTAACGCATAGAAGGGAAGAAATCTATTCTTGGAACTACCGGTCTTTGTTTTCTCCAACTATCTATCCTTATTTATACAATATTTTCTTTCTTTCTACATTTCCGATAATGCTTCTCTTCTCCTAAATATTTTAAAAAATTTCTTTCATCATTAATTTACGTATTTACAACCAGTATTTATGTCTATAACACTGGTCGGTCATCAAAAAATTTTTGATGAGACTGACCTCTTATAGGCCAACTTTTACATAGGCCTGCCTTGCCGGCTGTAATAATTTGTATAAGCTAATCATGCAAAATCTTTATACTAATTGTTGATTTCGAAAAGGTTTGATCAACAAAAATATAACAGCAGTTTCAAACTCCGTACGTAAACACTGTACAGAAATTGTAGTTTTTGTCTTTAGTATCTCACGACTATCACGAGTTGCTTTTAGCCTGATCGCGGCTGTACACTTGTACAGCGAGCATTAATTCACTTCAGAAAAACTTCAATATTATGTTTTGTACTACTAGCATTCACACAGCCTAAACTTAATAAATGTCGTATAACACACTAAAAAAATATCTGCATACTAGTATTCTCTAGAGCTTTTTTTTTACGTCCGACTGTTCTGGAATTACTGCTAATGCAGACGGTGAAGGATAAAATGATTTTTTGTAACGTATGAAAATATGCCGTGCCTGAATGGGATTCGAACCCAAAAACGCATGATGAGAGGCGAGCACGTTACCAACTACGCCAATGCGGCCGGCAAAGTTGGTGACATAGGGTGATTAAACATCCCGGAAATTTAATATTGTCCCGGTTTTTTACTGTTATTTATGGCGTCCCAAAGATCTGTTTCACGACACTGTAGTCTAGATATTTTGTTTTTAAAAATTATTATTTTTTTTTTAAATTACGCCCGTGTTACACGTCTGCTTGTTACTAGCACCAGAGGGGTTACAAATATGAAAGTAAATGGTTAGACCATTATAAAATAGGCCCTCGATTTACCGTGCTAATGTCTGGTCTGACACCGACGTTAATGAAATACGAACCTTCAAAAAAGGGATGGAGGAATTTGTGTATTCGTATGCACTTCATTAATTCTTAATAATATGCCATTAATCATAATATATAGACAAGTTACTGAATAAATACAGAAATATTATCAATCTCATTTTCTATTGTTAATAAATTTAGCTTTTATTTTGTGGAATTATCAGGTACTTTTGTTGATTCTCAAACAAAGAATTGACTTTAAACGTGTCGTAATGGGGGTGGGAGAAAGTTTTCTTTTCTCATATAAGCGACATTAAATCCGAGCTACACGTAAATGCCAAACCGCTAAATCGGGGATATACTGAAGTTATTTAAAAAATTATAAAATCTATGCCAGAATCAAAAATCAGCGTTTGGAAACGCTAAAAAAGTACAGATAGTATGGTAGCAGAAGAACAAATCGGATTCAGAAAAGAGAGAACTTGCATGGATGCAATTTTTTTCAATCCAACAAGTAATTAAGAAAATAAGAGAATTCAATACACTAACTCCATATTACTTTTATTGCCGTAAAGAAACCATTCGATAATATCAGTCGTTCGAAACTATGGACAGTGCTAGAGAGAAGAGAATACCCACACCACTTGATATGTATAGCAACGATCAGAAGTATGTACGAAAAAACTGCTGTACAGTACTTAGTACAGATGGAAAACTATAAAATTTACACTGAATTTCAGCCATCTAGCTTGTCCGGAATTAAGTTAACGGAAAATATCGGTTTAATGCTTGAACGCCCTTTTCAACTCGTTAACGGTAAAATGTCGAAATCGTTAATTTTAAACTTTTTTATTTACTTTAAAGGGAATTTCCCTCCTAATTTCAGTTTTTTAGCTGTTAAGCAAGTACAAGAATTAAGTGATCAGTGAAGGCTTTCAAATTTATACAGAAGATAATAATAGTGTTTGAAAATTTGTCATAAATTAATTGTTTTATTTGTTCCAATTTTTGTGGTAGATTTATCAGCAATTTCGATCTATTCATATTTATATTTTCTGTTGTCATTTAATACGATAGGTTGCATTAATTACCATCGATAACTATCGAATTAGATTTTATGTCGATAATAGACAACATTGAGTGCCTACATATTTTCGATAATGAACAGAATGCGTGACTTATTTCACTTGAATGACCCTGATAAATTAACTGATTTTTATCCGCTAATAGCTTTCCTTGTGTTAATAACATTTCTACATTTATTATACATAATGATTGATAATTTTAACTATTTTTTTTTAGCTCGTGTGTGGGTTTATTATTGTACGTTCGATGTGTCGGTTGATACAATTTTCATTTATCGTATAAAGAATGTTTCTACATTGACAATATCTCTCGGGAGTTTATTTGTAAACTAAAACTCTATGTAAGAAATCACACGACTTTCTCTTGCCAATATAAATAATAAAAAATACAACCTACGTTTAACTATGAGTGAATAACGGAAAATATTTTTAGTTTTCTATAACTTTAATTAAATACACTTCTGTCGTCAAATGCATACTAAAGTCGCAATCTTTAAATATCCTGTTATTTTACCGATTTTAATGAGCAAAATACTGAAAGTCATTAACTGGCGCTAAACTAAGCGTTGTAGAAAAAGATTTTGGTAGGTTTTAAAAATGTTCTACAACTTTAATTAATTAATTTATTTCCATTACATTTATTTTACAATATGTACAATGTCTTATCTATCTGGACAGAAATTACTTTCCTGAATAAGCCAAAGCCTGTGCTCAGGAAAGGGCAGTGATGAAATAATAATAATAATAACAGTAATAAGTTAGTATTCACAAATTTTCAATACCTAATGAATTAATTAACATAAATATAATTACTACATTAGTTATTACTCAACTACAAATGAACAATTCAAACCTAACTCAACCGATCTATGGATGAGCTCAATCAACTCCCAGACCAACCAAGTATTTTTTAAGTCTATATTTAATGACACTAATCGATGCAATAAAACATAATTTACGTAAATCAGAAGGCAAACAGCTAAAACATTTTGGTGCCATATAATCAAACACCCTTTGACCTCCTAATATATTTCGTTTGAATCCCATGGCCAATCCAGCCTCAACTCTCCTTGTGCTGTAATTATGCTCTTAAAGAGCAATATTTTTTTCTTTACACTTATGTGTGTAAAGAAGTACTATTTTCCGATAAATGTTATTTATATAGGGAACACCAAACCGTTGAAACAGGGGCTGAGCAGGCTGTGTCGGAGCCTTCCTAAAAATTATCCTTAAATCTTTTTTTAGTATTTTAATCAAAGGTTCCTAAAAGCCGTACAAAATGAACCACCCCAAGCTATAACTCCAAATGGTAATATTGGCTGAAACAGGGCATGTACGTAAGGTGGTTACATCTTGATATTACCTCTAAGTCTGCTAAAATAGTACACTAACTGTTGAGCCTTTTTGACAAGTTGAACAATGTGAACTCCCAGATATTTTGTATTCTATACTTTATTTATTTTATTGCAATTACAGTTGAGCCCAACACAATTCTCAACATGTAATTTTAATACAAAATCAACTGACTGTTTATTTTTATACCAAGAAAATTTTACGTAATTAGTTTTATTAATATTAAGGGGTAATTCATTAATTATTAATTAATTAATTATACACCTTTTGCTCTAAAATGCATATTAATGTCGCAATCTTAAAAAATGGTTTTACCACGGGTGCACAGCCTCCTCCAAGAATATCAGCAGACATGTCCCTTGTCCTAGAGCATAAAAAAATTAGCGAATAAGGCGGTTTTAATAAAAATCGTAGTAGCGGTTTTCGAGAAAATTCTCAAAAAGTTAATAACGAACGAATAAACTACTACTTCCGGTTAATTCAATTTGATAAAAATAATCCGTGTCCGATCCCCTTTTAATACCTAACTCAAGTTTCAACTTCGCAGGCTATTCAATACTTGAGATATTTTGTTCATACGCACAAACCAATCGCTAAAAAAAAATGTTTTTGAGTTCAGGGGCCTGAAAACTTGTGTTTGCGCTCAGTTCCGTCCACGAATTTCTACAGGCTATTTTAATAATAAAACAATTTGTATGAGCTGTTTCTAAGAAAATCGCTTAGAATAAAAAGTAAAAAAATCGCACGAATAAACTGCTAGTTACAGGTTGTCCTATATTGATGAAAATGTACATGTCCGGGTACCTTTATTGTACCTAAGTACTAAGTTTGAAATTCATACGATTTTCCGTTTGTTTTTGTTTTTTGAGTTATGCCTAAATACATAGTACAATGTATACACCAATTGGTAAAAGCATGTTTTTTGGCTTAATGGGGATCTGAAAACGTATATTTCCTGTGAAAACTCGATTTCGAAAATTTGTCATAAAACATAACTTCCCTAGCCTAAATTTCATGTAAGGTAAGAGTAAGTAAAAATAAGAAAATATTGGGGCAATGAATGTTATAACTTAAGGTCATTGCTTCAATTCTTTGAAACACTCTTTAAAGTATTATGTCATCTCGATTTGAAAAAGTTCCAAATTGATTATTTCAAAAACTAAAGCATTTTATTGTTGAAAATTCTAACGCCAATGTTAGTTATTGATTTTTTTTAATAGTGCACTTGATTAAAAAGTACGTTTTTCAAAGAAAAATACCTTAATCTACGTTTATTTTTTTAAATTTGATTTTGAGAGACAATCTTGTGAGTTAATAGATGAAAAAGCCACGTGTCTAGGCGCCGCCATCTTTGTCTTATTAAAAAAAAATGAGGCCATCCTACCACCGTCGTTACGTTTTTTTTTATAAATGACACACGCACGCGTCGCTGCGTTCGCTTGGTGTACGATAAAGATAATCCTAACCTTGGACGTTTTCATGCCTTAAAGCACACACACACACACACACACTCACATAAATTATTTATGTCTATTCTGCCTTCAATATTAGGTTAATGCCGCGTTGCCAGTTCATTTTTATTTTGACCCCTTTTTCTTGTTCTGTTTTTAATCATCATCTGTCGTATGTATTTATTACTTATTAAGTCGTCATTGTATTCGAACGTTTATTTCCGTAGATTTTCTTTAATTAGTTCAGTTTTATTTTTACTCTCTTATGCTTTGTAGGATTTTTTTTACCCTGATGAGAAAACATTGCAATCTGTTTAATTTAAGAACAATAAGCAATCCCATAACCCAATGAGATGAGAATGATATCTATGACGAGTAAATAAGGTATAGTCTTATATAGAATCAGGCCGACCATTTCTGAGAGGTATGGTTAATTGAAACCCAACCATCTAAGTAAACCGGTAATCACTGTCTAATATTGTAATCCGTACAAAACAATTCAATTCCTTTATTAGGATTTTAACCAGGAACCTTCGTCTCCGAAAAACAGCTTTCAAACAGCTGATCCGTAGCGACGACTTTACCACTAGTTATAGTTTTCATTTTACTAATGATTAAACATAGGCTATATGGGTCATTATTTACATTGTCAAAAGAAAGACGTATGAATGTTTCACACAAGATTTTTTTAAATTTATTTGTAAATTTTTAAATAACTACAATTGGTCCTCGATTTACCGGTTTCGCATTTACCGTGGCTCGGATTTAATGACACTCAAATGAGAAAAGAAAACTTTCTCCCAACCCCATTACGACACATTTAACGTCAATTTTTTTTGGGATCAAAAAAGTGCCTCATAATTCCACAAAATAAGAGTTAAATTCATTAACAATGGGCAATGAGTTATTAATAATATTTCTGTCTTTATTCAGTAACATGTTTATATAATGATTAATGGCCTATTGTTAGGAATTAATGAAGTACATAGGATCACATAGCATATGAATACACAAATTCCTCCAAACCTTTTATGAAGGTTCGTATTTCAATAACGTCAGTGTCTAACGAGATATTAGCACGGTAAATCGAGGACCGGGTATAATGGTCTAACCAACTCTTTTCATATTTACAAAACTTCTGGTGCTAGTAACAAGCATTCGCGTAGCACGGGCGTTATTTAAGAAATTCTTAAAATAAATCATGAAAACCAAATCCCTGGACTATAGCCATAAATAAATGAAAAACCGGGCCAATATCAGATTTCCGGGACGATTAGTCACCAATTGGCGGACCGTTAGGTCCAGAGAATAATAATATTTTTTGTTTGCAGATATTATCTTCATGGGTAATGCGATATTTTTATATTTCGGCTGTGTGCATGCTGAGAACAACTGGTGAAGTCAACAAGACATATACCCAAGTTTCACTGAAGAGATACGATACTCGCTGGACGAGTTTACGGCCGCTATTAAGCTGAAATCAACTCATGATATAGCGCCGCGATACAAAATAAAAAATCTGGCCGCCTCCGTAGGGTAGTGGTAGCGGGCTGGCCTACTACGCGGTGGTTCCGGGTTAGATTCCCGGCTAGGGTCTGGAAATAATTACAAGTCATAACCCAACGTTCCATAACCCTCTGTAGTCGCTAATGACCGAGCTGTTAATGCGACTTTAAATTTAAAAAACATCGATGTGAAATGAAATACACAAATTGCTAATGTAAATAATAAAAAACACAACTTATGTTTAACCAATTGTAAACAATGTAACATGAAAAAACAGAACCTAATTTTAACCATAACTGTATGATGCAAAATGAAAATCAACCTCTTTTGACGTAAAAATCAGGAAATTACTAATTGACGCTAAACTAGGCTCTATAGAAAAACCTTGAAATAAAAGCTGTAGATCTTTTTATTTTCTATAATGTTGATTATATACACTTTTGTTGTAAAATGTACAAGGCAGCAATATTAAAAAAATCCCATGGTTTTACCGATTTTGATGAGCAAAATACCGAAAATCACTAATTGACGCTAAACTTAGAATTGTAGATAAAAATGGGTGGAACAAAAGTTTTTCTACAGCTTTAATTGTATACTTCATCGTCCTAAAATGCATATTTAGACCGCAATTTTAAATAAACAATTTTTACCACGAGAACCCAGGCCCTCAGGAATTTCAGCAGACATGGCGCTTATTAACAAATACAGTATATACTAAATGAGGCGATTTTAAAAAAATCGTAGGAGCCACTTTTGAAAAAATCATAAGAATAAACGATCTACTACTTCCAGTTTTTTTACTACTACGTAAGTGTTAATTTTCAACTTCGTAGGCTATAATATTCCGTTCTTGAGATACTTTGTTCACACACACGCGCGCGCGCGCGCACGCACCCACACCCACACACAGACTAATCGCTAAAAATATATTTTTGGATTCAGAGGGTTTGAAAATGTGTTTTTCTAATGAAAACTCGATAGAAAAATACTTTCCTTCTGAATATATTCATACAGAACATAAAAAATTTTAACTTTTGTACAAGGGCTTACAGTAGTTTTTAAACTGTTGATACATTTTATTGCTCAAATGTTTTCGAAATCAACAATTACTATTACGATTAATCATGATTTCCATATCTAAATTTTTACAGTCGGCCGGACCGTGGCAGTCTCATCAAAATGTTAAACGGACCTTAACCAAATTAAATTGATGACCAATATCCTACGTTAACAATATTAATTTGTGAAGGATAAAACCTAAAAACCTACAGATATTATTTGAGGAAACCCAGTAAGAAAAAAATACTTGATTCAAATTATTATGAAACGTGATTACTTCATGAAAAAACAAAACGAAAGCGTTGTGTAGTAGTAAGAGTAGGTTAGAAGAAATGGGAAATTTAAAAGTAGGCAACGAAAACAACAGGAAGTTGGGGAATTCTGCTATCTAGAGAGTAAAATAAAGGATGGCATAAGCACAAGTGGTATCTAAAGTAGGATTGCTCAAGCTAGTAGGCCCTTTGAAATGAAATTTTAGCTAATGACTACAAATATCGATTTACAGATTAGGAAAATTTCTAAAACACTATATTTGGAGTGTAGCATTTTACGGGAGTGAAACGTGGGCGACGGGGCTGTAGAAAGGAAGAAGATAGCGTTTTTGAAATGTGGTGTTATAGGGAAATGTTAAATATGGTGGGTGGGGAAAAAAAGTAATTTACAAGTTCTTAGAGAAATGAGTGGATGAAAAAAGTACATGGAAATATCTTACCAGAAGAAGGGAAAGGCTAATGGGGCATATCTTAAGACATCCAGGTATTGGTCTATCAATAATGGAGGTTAATATTGAGAGAGTGAGTTATAGGGGAAGCTATAGGTAAGAATATTTAAAGCAAATTACAAAAGATGTAGGGTACGAAACGATTTGCACAAGATACAACAGCTTGGAGAACTGCATCAAACCAGTCAAGAGACTGACTACAAAAAGAAATGAAAAGTGAATGAAAATTATGTAAAAAATATAAGGGAGAATATTTAATAAATTTTATGATAAAGGTGTTTTATACTTCAGGCGAGAAGTTAGGTAAGGAAAAAACGAATAAGGAACAAAAAAAACGTTGGGTGAAAAATTGGAAGGATAGACAAACTGTCAATCAAGAAACCAAGAGTGGGAAATACATGGACACGTGCGTGCGAGAGTGAATGTTAGACACTAACACAATAATACAATATAATATTACTGGCAACGTAACGGTGAAACAGTGTTGCCAGTTTTATAAATCACTTAGTAAAAGTATCGTTATCGCTTTCACCATCATTAAAAACCCGACTGGGCTTTATTCAACATTGCAGTCAAGTCTTAGAATGTAAATGTATACAATATAATAATACAAAATAAGACAACAAGATAACTCCGTCGGTTTGCCGATCGTTTACTTACCTGGATATCACCGTACTAAACCAACCGACCAGTCTTCGGTAACAGATCAAGCGGGTCCAGTTTTACCACTACACCCATTAAAAACTCTGTATATATACACACAAATACACAAACACATGATCTACCTGTTGTAGATTTAGCCTACATTTCAATATAATTCAATGTTGCCAGATTTCTTTTTTTCCATTGTACACAGTACAATATTACCACTGCTATTATTTATCTAACCATTTTAATGAGTTCTGTGAATAACGCAGGAGTATAGCGTTAGGAATGTTATACCTATGTCCGGTACACTCGGATAACTTCAAATATCTTATTTTTCTCATTCACTTTGAAATTTGGAACAATAAAGAAAAGTTGCACTAAGATCAATGAAAAATCATTATCTGTGCGGATTTATAAAATATGTCCTTTAAAGGTCCATCTCTGCAATTACCCTACCAATGACAAGATTGAAAAAATTACGTAAGAACTATCTCCGCTTGACACCAGACTTAAGTGCAAAAGAAGTACTAATCTCGATGAAATAACAAGCAAATACATATGTAAAAAAAAAAAATCAGGTGTTAAAATGACACGACTTTCTCTTGCCAATGTATATAATACGGTAATTTTAATTGACGCTTAAGTAGCCTCTGTACACAAAAAATGTTTGAACTAAATGTTGTAGGCTAGATTTTTTAATTTCTACAACTTTGATCATAATACATTTTTTCCGTAGAATTAGGCTTACAATAAATTCTGGACTCGAAACCTGGATACTATTTTTTTAAAGGGGCTGTTTTTTATAGTAAATAACATACAAAATGTTTTTGTTTATTTAATAATTATATTTTTCCGCTGAAATACAATGGTTTACAATTATTTCTAAGTAATTATTTTACAATGATAATGTTAACTAAAATTGGCACAAAAACATCCTAAAGTTTACTTAGAACGGGATCCTGCGATTACAACATCTGTAGTCTACCACTGGGTTATTTCTCATACCCTGGAATTGGACGGGAGTGATATTTCTCAGAAGATAGTACTTTACCACAGATAAGTACCCACACAGAAAAGTATGTGGGCCTTATGAGTTTTAATGTTTTCGTAAAAGTCCACACAAGACATCTTTGAATTAACTTTACGGGATCCAGCATAGCTCCATACAATGCATCATCCAAAAAACCACCTCTAAATCATAACTGTACATCATAAAATAAAAACAGACCGAAATTTCCCAACCGCCGGTCCTTAACAGATATCCAAAAATCCCGGACTGTCGGGGCTAATCTAGGTAAACATACCTAAAAATGCATAATTAAAGCCGCAATCTTTAAAAAAAAAACATTTTTTACCACGATAGCACAACTTCCCAAAAATATCAGCAGTCATGGCGCTTAGTCATATCTCGTAGAGAATAAAAAAATCAGTTAATGAGGCGATTTAAAAAAAAATCGTACGATAAACTACTACTCCCGGTTGACCAATTTTGATGAATATGTCCGAGTTAAGAACTTCTTCATAATTAATTTAAGTTCCAAATTTCAGTTTCTTACACTATACCGTTCTTGAAATATTTCGTTCACGCATACACACGCAAACGAATCCGTAAAAAAATATTTTTCGGGTTCAGGAAATCTGAAAACGTCTATTTCCAAAGAAAACTCGACATGAAAGAAATAATCTCATCATGAATTTTTCTACAGAGCTTAGTTTAGCGTCAACTAGAGATTTTCTGTGTTTTCACGTTCTACACAGATTGAAGTGTCGTCTATATTTCTGCTGCTTTACTTCCCTACATTTCAGATAGGGTAAGATAAAATAAATATTGAAGTAGCAGAAATATAGAATTCCTAAAAATGACAACAGCGTCTCCAAACCCATTAACTTATGTAAGACGATTTACTTTGAATGTAATAAAAAAAAACGGATAAGAACATAAATATTCTTGTCTTGTGAGCTAACAGCATCATCATTTAGTGATAAACTTAAAAAAATAAGGTTAAATAGTTTATCTAAAGTAATGAAAAATTTAGGCGTTCCACATACTATTAACGCTTTTTTTGTACTAGCCTACTAAATTTTATTAGATTATTAAGAAAACAATTTTTTAATATTTTTTATTAATAACTAACATTATTATTACTTTTATACGTGGTCTTGTATGAATATACAGTATAAAGATTTAACTTATTGTTTGCATGTTGATTTTCGCCGAAAGTACACGTTTTTAGGCGCTCTGGGCCCAAAAACATGATTTTTGCGATTGATCTCAAGTCTTTAAGTAAACAAACTCTCTAAGGAACGAGGTTCAAACTTGGTCATAGGGGTTCAAAGCACCGCGTCTGCAGAAATTTTTAAACAGGGCTATGCACTCGTAGTTAAAAATGCTTTTTTTAAGATTACCGTCTTAATATTTTAGAAAAAAAGAATTTTTCTGTTTTTCATTATAAACGTGCATGGTTCTCCGCATCATCAGTGTTATCGGGGAATTTTCCTAAAATAAATCCTAGAAATCCCACCGTCGACCCCTTTGATTAGGTACAGTGCTCCCAACTGACAGAGGGAAGCCGACAATACTTCCGACAAGGCCGACAGACCTTCGTCGGCACTGCAGAGGGCTAGTAGTAACCGCCTCTCTGTTTACTATAAGAGCGCTCTATTGAGCCCGATTGTAATTCCATTCCACTTTACAAGTTTGACCAGACATCGAACTGAACATCAGCACACAGCTACCGAACTCTGACGAATACCTATCGACGTCCCACAGGAGAGAAAATAATACTTCCGCCCGCCGATCCGACATCATAACAGCCCGCTGCCGCGAGCAATGCCCAAAGCGGTCCCACAACCGAGCGTTGCGCTCACCGGGTGTCGACGCACTACAGCGAGGGAAAGAGATGACGTCTCCGTTGGACGACGAGACGCCGTGTCATCCACGTATACGACCTGTCTCTTCCCGCCAAGTCGACCACCGCTTAACTGCTTCTTTTCAGGGCCCCGGACATTTAAGATTTACCCACGCTGTTTGCCACCCAAAAACAGAAATAATAGAAATTTAACAAAATAGTTTGTGGTAGACAACCTGTTTTGTGATCAAGTTACCAGTGATCTACATAAATATCACAATTTTTCGCCGGACAGCCTATAAAATCTAAAATGCTTTTAAAAAAATTTCTGATTTTATTACTGTTTCAAAGGAAAGTTGATGCAGATTGCTAAATATCATTACATAATCCTATAAACATGGATTCACTAAACTGTTGTTTTCTCTTTGGTTTGACCTTTTACTGGAATATAATGCTTCGCATTTGCGTGGCTGAAAGGTCAGACATTTTCAATCCCTCCTCAATTTCATCTTTCTCTCCCTCACTCCGTCACTCTTTCTCTTTCTCGTTCAGTTTTAATAACTTCAATATTTATTCCTCGCAAATTATTACTATCTCTTATACAGCCTTGCTGTGAAGTTAATTTGCTGTTAAATGAAACAAAATTATTTTGAAACCGCAATAGGTACATAAATTGTCTGCACAACGATTTGTACGTTTCACTAATTGACTTTTGCGGATGTACATTAATGTACTCTAATCTCTAATAACCTGTCACTAAACAATAAATCTATGAAATAGCTATAGTTGAATTAGGCATAAATATTGTACCTGAATCTACTTTTCATAATTTAAATTCTAAAAAAAAATCTGGTGTTTAACACTCACGCGACATTCTCCTGCCCATGCAAAAAACCATATTACCTAGATATGTCTGATCATAAGTAAACAATGTAAAATTAAAAACGTAACTTAATTTTAATCATGTGAGAACGACGCAAAATTAAAAAAACCTCTGTTTCACTTAAAATACGGAAACTCACTAATTGAAACTAAACTAGGCTCCGAAGATAAAAATGCTCGAAACGAAAGTTATATAATTTATAATTTGCTATAATTTAAATTATAAAGTACACTTTTGGCGTTACACTAAGGCCACAATCGTAAAAAATCCAATTTTTCATCGATTTTGATAGGCAAATTAAAGGAAATCGCTTATCTTGCTTTTATACATATACGGAAAATAGAACTAATAAATCACACGAATCAAGAAATTTAAACATTGTCACATCTACCACAAAGTAGATTAAAAAAATGCGCTGGAATAGAGATGAGTGATCTGATATAAAACAACGAGAGTTTGCCACTGGGTGATTTCCTCAATGATGACAAAAAAAAACAGGTCATTACATAAATATATTATAAATACAGTTGTATAAATATACAGTTGTAGCTGTTAATAAATAAAGACAAAAATTACTAGTATTGTCAAGTTTAGTTTAAGCTTAAGTTTAAACCGCTTAAGTATCAAAAAAAAATTTTGTTCGCTTAAGTATTAATTGTAATTAATTTAAAGTAATTCCATTTATTATTTATATCCAGATCCCGAACAAACCTAAGCTTAGGTGCTACAATTTTAATGTAAATATTTCAATAATTTAATGTTTTTGCTTTATCTTGCCTATATCATTGGATGGAAAGTATTGTTTTCATGTCGATTTTCGAAATCGAGTTTTTAGACCCCTGAACACAAAAAACATGTTTTTAGCGATTGTTCTGCGTGTGAATAAAATGGCATCGGAACATCGTACGATGTTGAAACTTGAAACTTAACTTGGGTACTATTAGAGGACCTGAGACCTGGCACAAACATTTTCATCAAAATCGGTCAACCGGAAGTAGTAGTTTATTCGTGTCATTTTTCACTTTTTTTGGGATTTTCTCAAAAAACGGTTCCTACAATTTCTTTTAAAACTGCCTTATTTACTATATTTTTTGCGCTCTACAAGATAGGGTAGGCACGCCATGTCTGCAGATATTCTTAGAGAGGCTGTGCTCTCGTAAAAAAAGTTTTCTTTTTAAGATTGCGGCCTTAATATGCATTTTAGAGCAGAAGTATATATAATAAAAGCTGTAAAAAATGTAAAAACCTACAAATTTTATTCCAAATATTTCTTTGTATAACGCTTAGTTTAGCGGTAATTAGTAATTTTCTGTTTTTTGTTTTCATGAAAATCTGTAAAAATGGTTTTTATTAAGATTTCGGCCTTAGTATGCATTTTACGATAAAAAGTATATAATCAAATTTATAGGAAATTAATCTGCCCATAACAGACGGGTGGAGTGTCAAATTTTTTACACTCAATCTGTTAGTTGCAGGGCTAAAATAAATAGTTCTGTTTCTTGTCACATGGTCAGCCAATTAAATGACTGAATCATTTAAGAACAGAAGAGGTAGAGGTGTAAAAGACACTAATCAGAGTTATTTCCTCTGAAAGTAATGAATTTCATTATACAGCCACACCCTGTGGTGAATGAAGTGAAGGTGTTATTTGCAGAGTGGAAGATATGTGCTTTTCAGAGGGCCCGGCATGCTGATAAGCATACTTTTCCACTCAGTGAGGAAGGCAATGGTAAACCACCTCACTCCTCGTTTTACTTAGTAAAACCTCTACAGGTTCAAACCAGCTTTTTGGCTGATGACCTAAAAAACAACAGGAAATTAAAATATCTGCAACTTTCATTTAATACATTTTTCTCTACAGAGCCTACTTTAGCGTCAAGGTGTGATTTTCCGCTTTATTAAGTGAACTGTTGATTTTAATTTTGCGTCTTTCACTCATGATTAAAATTAGGTTATGTTTTATGAGGTTAGTTTTTTTGTTTATTTCTAATGTTTTATTACTAAAATTAGGTTATATTGGTCATTATTTGCATTGGAAAGAAAAAGTCGTGTGAGTGTTCACACCAGATTTTTTTGAACTCCATTCATGATAATATCTTAAAAACTAGTTGCACCCTTTTCAAACACCCTGTAGTTTTAACTGAACAAATTAATTTATAAATAAATACTTTATATTAATTTAAACGTAAATTTTGTTTTTCTTTAAAATAACCTACTAGACCCAAACAAACTAGGTCCCAAACAAAGTCTTATCATGCAGCTTTCTGTCAAAAAGAAAACTTCCCACGCCACCTCACACAACTTTATATGGTCATAAAAAAACAAGCATTATTATAGTACATTGAATAAGCTTGCATTTTTACTTTCTCTTAACTGTACAAATAAGTAGGAAGCAAAGTATTGTTTTTGTAGATTTTTCAAAATCGAGTTTTTACTGGATATACACGTAGTCAGACCCTCTGAACCCAAGAAACAGGTTTTTAGCAATTGGTCTGTGTGTGTGTGTGAACAAAATATCTCAAGAATGGAACATCAAACGAAGTTGAACCTTGAAATATACGTTAGGTACTACTAAAGATCCGCACATGAAAATTAATACGTTCTTATTATTATAAGAACAATAATAATATGCTTTATTTACAAAACTAGTATTTCCAGATAACTTAAAAATCTGATGTGAAACACACGACTTTCTCTTGCCAGTGTAAGTAATGAACAATATAACTTGTGTTTGTTTAATTCTAACTACATTGGCATCAGTTTTTCGGTTCCGCGAATACCAGGTGAGTATACATTTACAAAGTTTCCACTTCCAAAATAGTAAACAATGTAAAATGAAAATCAACCTCCGTAGAACATAAAATACGGAAAATCAATAATAATCACCTCCGAACTAGGTTCTGTAGAGAAAAACTGTTAAAATAAAAGTATTAGATTTTTACCCTATAACTTAAATTAAATATATTTTTGTCATGAAATGCATACTATGGCCGCAATCCTTAAAACTCCCACTTTTTACAGATTTTCATGGAAAAAAAAACATAAAATTAGTAATATCAGCTGAACTAAGTGTTTTGCAAAATAATGTTTCAAATAAAAGTTAGGTTTTTAAACGTTCTACAACTTTGATTATATGCTACACTTCTGCTCTAAATTACATATTTATATGTAATCCCAAACAAATTCCCAATTTTTAGGCCGCAATCTAAAAAAAAAAACACATTTTTTTCTACGAGAGAATAACCTTCCCAAGAATTACACCATACCTTATTTCAGCTTACCTTATCTTGTAGAGGATAAAAAATGTAATAAATGAAGCGATTTTTTTAAAAAAATCGTAGGAGCCGTTTTTGAGAAAATCGTAAAAGAATGAAAAACTGCACAAATAAACTACATACTACTTCCGGTTGACTGATTTTGATGAAAAGTTTCGTGTCGCATCCTCTCGTGGTACTTAACTTAAATTTCAAGTTTCAACTTCGTACGATGTTCCGTTCTTAAGATGTTTAGTTCCCACACTGACCAATAGCTAAAAAACATGGTTTTTGGACTCAGGGGGCCTGAAAACGTGTATACTCGATGAAAACTTCATTTCTAAAAATCAACATGAAAACAATACTTTCCTTCCCTATGAATTACAAAGGGGAAGAGAAAATCCAAATAGAAATAAAAATAATACGTAAATGCGGAGCTATTAAATTTGTTGTAAAATTACTATTACACTCTGAAACGAGCCAACAAAAACAATTTGTTTTTGTCAGATGCTCGGTACTGTAAAATAGTTATCTTGCTATAAAATGCAAATGATTGAGTACATTCTCTTATCTGGTTTGTTACTGACGGTGATTCAACTCAATCGTTTTCGTTCAGTACGCGGTCTCTAACTAGACGGTGACATTGGGTGGACCTCATGTAAAATATTTCACTCAACGTCACGTCCAGTAAAAGTTAAACAACGCAATAATAATAATTTTTATTATTTTACAATCAGAAAGCAGCATTCTTGACATACTACACTACATTGAATGAGACCATTTGATTGGTTGATAACCTACCAGTCTAACATAGTGGAGCGAAAAAAGTTGACCTTAAAGTTAAAAAAACTAATACCAAAAGGTACCAATGTTTCTACAGGTTCTTAAAACGTTCTAAGCTCTCTGATTGGACAATATTAACCAATCAAAATGACGCATAAGAAGAAACCTGATAGTTTAGTTTTAGCTTGTTCATTGGCCGAGGTTATTAGACTTTGATTGGTTCGATATTCTCTACCTTTGACGTCACACAGCCATCACTTGTCAATTTGGTTCGCTTTACTCACGGAACCCAAATATAATTCGTTTATTTTACATAATTTTAATTTTTTGTTTTGTTTTAATATCTTCATCATTTCGTATCATTTCGAGTGCAAATAATACGAGTAAATAACGAGTCCACCAGGCTTCGGTTAATATCCGTAGAAGTGAGTGCATTGAAGCCCGTTCTAATCGCCTTGAGGCTGACAGGGAAAGACATTTACAAATGAAGATAACGTAGGTTAATAAAATTTCGTTCAATTACATTATGTAACGTTTATTTCTTACTGATTTAGGATGTGGTTGTTACTAGTTGTTGAATGAGTAAGCTTTATACTTTCTGCTATAAAAATACTTTTCTAACACATACTAAAGAAGAGAACATTCAGACATTAGTTTGACCACATCAATCAATTAATTAACAATCGTCAATCATTAGGTACTCTGGTGGAAAAATTAACACATCATCCTCATCTCACTAACTCGTGGGGTAGCTTTTTGTTCTGCAACGTATACACATTAGGGATTAAAAAATAAATTAAAAAACCAGATCCTTTAAGAACCTGGAATGAAATTCACAGTACTGCAGGTCTATTAGAGTCACACACACTAACCCAAATAGGTAACACGAGTAAATAACGAGTCCACCAAGCTTCGGTTAATATCCGTAGAAGTGAGTGCATTGAAGCCCGTTCTAATCGCCTTGAGGCTGACAGGGAAAGACATATACAATTTCGCGAGGCCGAGTCTTTTGATAAACATGAGCTACGGTTAGTGTCTCAACAGGCCACTCAGTTAATAAGAATACAATGAAATACTGTATATCATAAAGGCTAATTCACATTCACTAAAGTAATAATTATTTTTGGAAATTAACAATTAACTACGCTTCTGAAAATAATAAAGCACTGTGTATCTTACTTATTCTAAAAACACCAAGATCTCGCTTCTACTTTACGTCCAACTATACAATTTTTTGCATTAATAAAAATGCCTATATACTTTTCTCGTCATAAAAAATACAATTTTTACCGGTTTGATGGGAAAATACAGAAAACTACTATTAGGTGCTAAATTAAACACTGCACGAGGTGTGGCTATTAAATAAGGAGACTGACGTTGTAAAAAATTTAATTTTAATTTTATACATAATCACTTATTGTCACCTTCAATATACACTCCTTCCCTATCCCTACAACGTTTATGCGAATTTCCATTGTTGGAAACAGTGCTGGAAGTCATATTCTGTCAGCTCCTTCAGGACACGTGCCGCTTTCTCTTTTACAGCTTCCACAGACTCAAATCTTGTCCCTTTTAATGCATATTTCACCTTAGGGAACAGGTAAAAGTCACATGGTGCAAGATCTGGTGAATAAGGTGGATGTTCTAACACTGAGATGCTGTACTTGACTAGGAACCTCTTGACAGATAACGTGGAATGAGAAGGCGCATTGTCTTGGTGGAGAACCCATGATTTGTCCTTCCACATTTCGGGGCGTTTTTCCTTACTCTTTGACGTAGTTTAGTAAGTACCTCAAGGTAGTAATATTGATTACTTGTTTGACCTTCAGGAACCCAGTGAAGGTACACAATCCCATAGATATAAAAAAAAATCATCATTGCTTTAAATTTTGACTTGCTCATTCGAGCTTTTTTTGGCTCTCGGTGAAGTTCGGCTCTTCCAAGTGCATGGATTGTGCGCTTCGTTTCCAAATAATAAGTAAAAACCACGTTTCATCACATGTTATTATCTTCTACCTGTTCCCTAGGGTGAAATATGCATTAAAAGGGACAAGATTTGAGTCTGTGGAAGCTGTAAAAGAGAAAGCGGCACGTGTCCTGAAGGAGCTGACAGAAGATGACTTCCAGCACTGTTTCCAAAAATGGAAAATTCGCATGGAGCGTTGTAGGGATAGAGAAGGAGTGTATATTGAAGGTAACAATAAGTGATTATGTATAAAATTAAAATTAAATTTTTTACAACGTCAGTCTCGTTATTTAACAGCCACACCTCGTATACAAGAACCGTTCAACCTATGTTCATCTATAGTAAACAATGTAAAATGAAAAATATTACCTAATTTTAATGAATGAATGATTCAAAATGAAAAATCAACCTCTGTAGAACTTTAACAAACGTAAAAATCACTAGCTGACGCTAAACCAGGCTCCAGCTTATAGGAAAAAAATTATTTGAAATAAAAGTTATAGATTTTTTTAATCTCCTATAACTTTGATTATAAATACACTTACGTCGTAATAACATATTAATGCCGCAATCTTTAAAAAAATTACTACGAGAGCACATCTCTCCAAAAATGTTACCCTATTTTATAGAGCATATAAAATCTAGTATTACTAATAAATTAAGCGATTTTTTAAAAAATTCTTAAGCCATTTTTAAGAAAAAAGCAAAAATATGCTATGCATATGTTTTACGGTGAAAAATTGCACGAATAAACTCCTAGGTACTTCCGGTTGATCGATTTTGATGAAAACGTGTGTGTCGTCATGGTCCTCATGTACCAAATTTAAGTTCCAAGTTTCAACTTAGTATACTACAAACGTAAAGGAACGTGATTTTTTCTGAAATAATTTTGAATATATCTAATTCGGATATAGGCCTACGTATACAGGGTGTTTCGTAACTCTCAAGAACCGCTTTGTAACATTACTCCTAGGGTCGAAACTAACAGAAATTACCACATAAACAATGGTCTCAGGTGTCTATATATTTTCTGTCTGTAAGTCTGCATCGTTTTACAAATTGTTTCAGCTTAATAAAATCAATATTAATGAATTTCAAAATGGCGGATTTCTAAAAATTTCAAGATAAATTTTTTTCGAAGATCTATGGTTTTGTTAAAAACGTAGAAGGAAGACAGAAATACGCGGTTAAACGATGAATCCAACAACATATAGTTCAGGTTAACTGGATGCGAAATAAATTAAATATTGAATTTTTTATGTTACAAAAACAAGCTCATTTTTAAATGTAGTCAAAAGAAGTAGCTAAAAAATTCATTTATTTATATATTACAGTAATCTACGATTTATTTAATTTGCTTTGTTATTAAATTAGATAATTTCAACATTTTAAAAAAAATGAATAACAGAAAAACTTCCAATTCAATAACAAAGCAAATTAAAGAAATTGTACATTAAAGTACATAATAGATTGTCTTATTAATAAATGAAATTGTTACCTAGCAACAAAATTCTTTTGACTACTAAAAGTGAGCTTGTTTCAGTAAAATCAAAAATCTGGTGCGAAAAACTTACACAACTATCTCTTGCTAATGCAAATAATTAACAATATAACAACATTGGAGATAAACAAACAAACTAATCTCAATAAACATAATTTAATTTTAATCATGAGTGAATCACGCAAAATGAAAATCAACCTCAGTTTGGCTTAAATAAACGTCGTGGATGTTTTAATTGACTATTTATTTCAACACATATACTTTTGTCGTAAAATGCATCCTAAAGTTAAAATCTTAAACAAATCGATTTTTTACACGTTTTCGTAAGAAAAAAGACAATCGCCGATTACCGCTAAACTAAGCGTTATGCAAAAAAATGTTTGAAATAAAATTAGTAGGATGCTCTACGACTTTTATTTCAAACATTTTTGCGCTAAAATGTATATTAAAGCCGCAATCTTAAAAAAACATTTTTTTACGACAGCCTCCCCAAAAATTTCAGCAGACATGGCGCCTACCCTATCTTGTAGAGCATAAAAATTGTAGTAAATGAGACCATTTTTAAAAACATTGTAGGAGCCCTTTTTGAGAAAATAGCAAAAAAGTAAAAAATGACACGAATAAACTACTACTTCCTGTTGACCGATTTTGATGAAAATGTTCGTGTCGGGTCCGGTAATAGTGTCTAACTTAAGTTTCAAGTTCATACGGTGTTCCGTTCTTGAGATATTCTGTTCACACACACATACACACGCGCGCGCGCGCGCGCACACACACACAAACCAATCGCTAAACATTTTTTTGGGTTCAGGGGGTCTGAAAACGTGTAGATCTAGTGAAAACTTGACATGAAAACAATACTTTCATTCCTATATATTCATATAGGCAAGAGAAAGTAAAAATGCAATATTTCAGTTACTTCACATTCAATTGACCTGAACTAAATGTTGTTGGATCCATCGTTTAAAGGCGCATTTTTTGTCTTTCGTCTATGTTTTTAGCAGAACCAGATTATTGAAAAAATTATATTAAATTTTTTAGAAAGCCGCCATGTATTAACATTGATTTTATTAAGCTTCCACAATTTCAATGTCTTGTTACAGGGACACATAATACCAAATTTTAAGTTAATATCGTCAACCATTATTGAAATATGAAACAATCTGCAAATAAGTTAAACAGACCTACTGACACATAACTAGACACCTGAGACCAAAGTTGATGTGGTAATGTCCGTTTGTCTCGAAGGAATAATGTTACAAAGCGGTTCTAGAGTTTCGAAACACCCAGTATAAAACGTCAAGACTTTTATAATTAAAATGGATACAATCGGGAACTATATAGTGTTTCTAAAGTGGAATCAGTTTAAAGAATAAGACCAACAAAATCTCGAAGAGATTGCTCCATCACATTAGATAGGGTGAAAACGACGACTAAATATAGTGTAATAATTAACGTTAATGGAGTTGAAAACCTTTTACGAAGAACTCTTCTTTTTATCAACCTTCATTTATCTAAAGTTAAAAGTGCTGACAAAATGTACTGAAACGAATCAGAAATAAAAAATATGGGACCGGATTGGTGAACAACGAGTAAGGTTATTTACTATACATACCTACTTTAAAACTATTTTCTTTTTAAACAGTAATCCTAACCTAAATTAACAGATTGCATGAACAAAAACAAAAGAAAAATATTACATGATAAAATTTCCTATTTCCACAAATTTTTAATTATGGCGCGGGGAAATTAACCCAATAACTATGGCACAACTATGTTCTAGGATAAACTTGATCAGTGCTTCCCGTTAGGGCAGAAATCTGTTTTATGGCTCAAAGATATATATATACTAAGTGAACCAATAAAGGATTAGAAGGAGTCAACATTGGGTGGATCTCTCGTCTATCTTGGTTAATCAACCACAGAATGACTAGCTTTAGAAACTTTTGATGTTCGGTAGATTTCTGGTATCAGTAGGAATAAAATTTAAAAGTTTCGGGCTAAATAACCCGACTGATTGCCTTTGGTATAATTTGGTGGAAACTCTGAGAAGTGGAACCAAGTGATTGTTTCGAGTATTGTTGCGATGAGTTTTTGAGGGGAAGATGTTTTGTTTTTAAATGCCTGAATAAAAAAGTCTCGTGCATAAAGCGGTCGAACATCCAGTACTTGAAAATTCCTGAAGAGCTTATATAGCCGTGGGCCATATATAGCCCATGCTACTCAGGAAGCTTAAGTTTTCCAACGATATGAGACATTTTTAAATCAAGTTGGTTAGTTTTCTGATATTGCCGCTTAAAAAACAAACCAAAGTTATTTTTTTGCAATATTAGTAAAAATGTACAGAAAATATTACGGGAAACAAAAGACTGTCACAGAAATATATTAATAAATAAGCAATATTCAAACCTTGAAGATTGCTGAGGAATTCCATAGTGCGATTTTTCGGACCATTAAACATAATTTACAACTTAATTAGCTCGTTATTTATAGCGAGGATTAATTACATAAAACATTTGCCAGTTATAAACAAACAAAAAAAGACAAGAATACAAGCGGTTACATCATTTGCAGATTTTTTTCTGTGTCGGTTGTTAATAGAAGGCGCGAAATCACATTTGTGCGAATAATTCTCTTGTCTACAATTATATTTTTTATATTAATCCATATAACATGTTTATATAATGACATTAGATGAAAAGGAAGCTTGCAAAAACATAATTTAATTATACAAACTCATTTTTTCAAATAATTTCATCAGCATGAGAACCGTATGTTAATTTTTTTCTTCATTGAGAATTCGTATTAAACCATGAAAGATATTTTGTGTTTCCTTTTGTACTAGACGTACACTGAGAAAATATGTGTGTCTAGCCCGTTGCGTGGGGTGTTTCCTAATTTTGGGGTTAATATGTCACTGGCAAAAGCGGCTGCAATTTACGTCTGAATAATTACTAACATTAGTATTTTATTCGTAACTGAATAAGAATACATACGGTTAAATTTCCAATATAAATTTAAAATTATTTATAGAGGTGTTTTTAAACGAAAAAATTTTCGTTAAAAAATTAAGATATTTTCTTTATTTTTTAAGTCCTACAGTTGATAATTTTCATTTAGCGTCATTCACACAATATTAAAGTGGTTATACTTTTCAATTTACATTGTTTACACTCATTATTAACCACAGGTTATATATTCAATTATTAATTTCTCTTGTTCTAGATGATTATATAGGGGGAAGAAAAGTATTGTTTTCATATCGATTTTTAGAAATCGAATTTTCATCGGAAACACACCTTTTCAAGCCCAAAACCCCCCCCCAAAAATATGTTTTTCTCCACTGGTCTGTGTGTGAACAAACTATCTTAAGAACGGGATATTGTTCGGGCGTTTTTTAAAATTTTTTTGTGATTTCTCAAAAACGATTCCTGCGTTTTAAAAATTGCCTCATTACTATTTTATGCTCTTCAAGATAAAATAAGCGACATGTCTGCTGAAATTCTTGAGACTGGGCTAAGTTCTCGAGGTAAAAATGTTTTTGGGTCTTTTCTGTTATTCCTCCCCACCAGATAATTTTTCATATTTTTTAAAAATATTTTGTATGAAATCTTACAGTATTTTTAACGATTAAAACGGGTAAAATATTTAAAAAAATTACTACACCAATATTCTTCAAGTTAAGGTTAAATATAGGTAAGGTAAATCATTGCTTTTTCTCAATATTGTTACTGTATGTAGTAATGAAATAAATAAACTCATTGAACACATGACATCATTAAATAAATTAATCATTAAATTAATTTGTTGTTGCTGTTTAGGTCGACAGCCGAAAGACTGGTTTGAACCTCTAGAGGTTTTATGTGCTAAGTAAAAACGAGGAGTGAGGTGGTTTACTATTGCCTTCCTCACCGAGTTGAAAGAGTATGCTTATCAGCATGTCAGGCCCCCTGAAAAGCATCTACTTTCCAACCTGAAAATGATACCTTCACTTTATTCATCACATGGTCTACCTGTATAATGAAATTCATTACTCTCAGAGGAAATAACTCTTACTAGTGTATTTTACACCTCTACCTCTTCTGTTCTTAAATATTTCAGTCATATAAATGGCTAACTATGTGATAAGAAACAGAACTATTTTTTGTAGCCCTAGAACATACAGATCTAGTGCAATTAATTTAACAGAATTAAATAAAATATTATTAAATAATTTAAAAATTTTAATAAACAGTTTAAGGTTAACTTGAAAAAGAAAAAACCTTTAACGTTAACTTGAAAAATATTGATATGATTTTTTAAAATATTTTTTCGTTTTTTCGTTAAAAATACTATAAGAATACTTTCACACGAAATATCCACAAAATGTGAGAAATTATGCTAGGGGGGAGGGATAACAGAAAATACCCATTTTTTTAAGATTGCTGCAGTAATATGCATTTTACGGCAAACTGTAATGTATCATTGTAAAAAATTTACAAAAATCCTTTTAAAAAAATGTCCGAAAAAGTGTTTGAAATAAAACGTTGAAGATGTGTTAATTTCCTACGACTTCAATTATAATTCACTTTTACCCTAAAATGCATATTAAGGCTGCAATCTTAAAAATCAATTACTACGAGAGCACAGCCCCCTCACGAATCTCAGCACAAATGGCGCTTACCCTATCTTGTAGAGCATAAAAATTTAGTAAATGATGCGATATTTTTAAAACCATAGGAGCCGTTCTTGAGAGAATCGCACAAAAGTTAAAAAAAACGCATGAATAAACTAAACCACTACCTTCCGGTTGACCGATTTTGATGAAAATTTTCATATCTAGGTTATCTTGGTTTCCTCAAGGTACCTAATTAAACCCTTTCAGTACCAAGCCCGAAAAACAGGACGTCAATATATTTTACATAGTTATAACACCCGGTTTACCGGACGTCCGTAAGTTATGCATAAAGTGCCAACGTCCGGATAACCGAACATTTACAAAAAAACTTTTATACAACAATTAATGGAAAAATGTATTTTGAAACCGCCTCCGCGGCGTAGTGATTAGCGCGCTAGCCTGCAAAGCGACAGTTCCCGGGTTTGATTCCCGACTAGGGTCTGGAAATTTTAACACGTTAAAACCACTGTTAAGGTACCAAAACCCACAGTAGTTGCTAATGAACAACCTGTCGACGCAACTTCAAATAAACTAAAAAAAAACTACTTAGAATATTTTTAGTGTTAAAACGGTTTATTTTTTATGAACACAATAAAAATTAATTTTTAACACATTTAAATTTTCTGTAACGTTGAAATTTTGGGCGGCAATGGAAGACTTACGCCTACAAGTTTTCGAAATAAGGGCTGGCACTCTTTGTACACCTTCACTCAAATTTGGCATTTTAGATCAAACTTTTAAATATTGTTTCGGCACTGAAAGGGTTAAGCCCCAAGTTTCAACTTCGTACAATATTATAGTCGGCCAGACGAATATAAAAGCTTAGTCGAATCGTTTGGCGATGCATTTTGTACCACTGTTTTCCGTAATGCAGACCTTACACGATCAATATTGACAATATGTTGGCATATTGACAGAAATCCGGATTTTCTGAGTTTTGAGCATCAATACTGGAAATTGGAAGGGATATTGACAATACTATGGACCGTGTAGGGGCGGCGTCAATATTTCCATCAATCCTCGTTTCTGTTCAAGTCGCGCACCGGTGAAGAACAAGTGGTGAAAATGACCGACCCATTTAAATGTACAATTTTTTTCCTGTGGCCAAGTACCTCAGGGTTAAGGCTTATCTTCCCTAAACACTATACGTTCTCTCGTATTTGAGCCCTCTCTTTCATAAACGGTTCAACCATCTATAACAATTTGTCAAAGGTACTTTCCTCCATAAGAAAGTAGGTCCTGAAATTGTCAATATCGCTGAGACTGATTTCCTTTAACAGAACTAGATGAGAATGTTCATCTTTTTCAGCCCATCCTTCATCCAGCGTTTTCGTTTCACTCGACGAGTAGTTACAAGCGACAAAATAATAGCTATGCAAGCTTTTTACAATCATTCATGTTTGAAAGGTAAAATTCGACAAATAACCGAACAAAACCACGTACTGTGTGGTAAAGAAAAGAAAAAAAAAGATTTGATTGCCCCTTGCGGAGAGGAGCAGATCGGTCCGCTACTAGCCTTCTCAATAACAGTTCATTTTTTAAAAAATATATTTTTATAACACTGTAAAATGCAGTCTAGTCTTATGTAAAATCATGATACGCAACTTTTTGTCCTATTAACTTTTACGGTAAATGAAACGATTAAAAAATTATTAGTGATTTTTATGAAAAAAAAAATCTGGTGTGAAACACTCACACAACTTTCTCTTGCCAATGCAAATAATTAATAATAAACCTAACTTTATTAATAAAATATTAGAAATAAACAAAAACTAACCTCAAAAACATAACCTTATTTTAATCATGAGTGAAAGACGCAAAATGACAATCTAACTCAGTTTGGCTTAAAAATACGGAAAATCACGCTTTCACGCTAAACTAGGCTCTGTAGAGAAAAATGCTCTAAACAAAAGTTGTAGATCTTTTAATTTTCTATAAATTTAATTATATACACTTTTGTCGTAAAATGCATACTAAGACCGAAATGTTAAAAAAATCGATTTTTCTCACGTTTTCGTGAGAAAAAAACAGAAAATCGCAAATTACCGCTAAACTAAGCGTTATACAAAAAAATGTTTGAAATAAAAGTTGTAGAATTTTACATTCTCTACAACTTTTATTATATAACGTTTTGCGCTAAAATGCATATTAAAGCCGCAATCTTAAAAAGAAAATGTTTTTACGTAAAAACAGCCTCACGCAGAATTTCAGCAAACATGGCGCCTATCCTATATTGTAGAGCATAAAAAATGTAGTAAACCAGGCGATTTAAAAAAAAAATCGTAGGACTAGTTTTTGAGAAAATCGCAAAAAAGTGAAAAATTATACGAATAAACTACTACTTCCGGTTGACCGATTTTGATGAAAATGTTCGTGTCGCGTCCGGTAGTGGTATGTAACTTAAGTTTCAAGTTTCAAGTTCGTACGATGTTCCGTTCTTGAGATATTCTGTTCACACACAGACCAATCGCTAAAAACATGTTTTTTGGGTTCAGGGGGTCTGAAAACGTATAGATCCGGTGAAAACTCGATTTCGAAAAATCGACATGAAAACAATACTTTCCTTCCTATATATTCATATAGGCAAGAGAAAGTAAAAAAACAGCCGTAAAATAGTACGATTTTATGTTTCCACGATGATTACATATTAACTGGAAGTCTGACGAAAAATTTCATATACGGGATGAGGATACACCGAGAACACTTACAGATCAAATGAAAATGTATATTGTTAGTGATTTCAATACTGTAGTCACTCATTTTGTAAAATAAACTTTGATTGAAGTACGCCCGGACTTAAAAAAACTTTCTTGTCACGAAAAACTTTTCGGCTTATAATTATTTTTATATACATGCAGTGTACGAAATGTAGTTTAAAGAGTGAACTTATTACTTTATCTTGCCTATATGAATAAGTAGGAAGATCAGTATCGTTTTAATGCTATTTTTCACCGGATTTACACGTTTTCAAACCCCTTGAACCCAAAAAAAACATGTTTTTAGCGATTGGTCTGTGTGCGTGCGCGAACAGAATATCTAAAAAATGGAACATCGTGCGAACTTGAAACTTAAGTTAGATACTACTACCGGACCCGAAACGAACATTTGCATCAAAATCGGTCCACCGGAAGAAGTAGTTTATTCGTGTCATTTTTCACCTTTTTGCGATTTTACCGCTTAGTTTAGCGGTAATTAGTGATTTTCTGTTTTTATCTCACGAAAACATGTAAAACAAATCGATTTTTTTAAAAGATTTTAGCCTTAGTATGATTTTACGACAAAAGTGTATATAATAAAATTCGTAGTAAATTAAAAGATCAACGACTTTTATTCATCGCATTTTTCTCTATAGACCCTAGTATATCGTTAAACAGTGATTTTCCGAATTTTTAAGCCAAACGGTGGTTGATTCGTTTTGCGTCTTTCACTCATGATTAAAATTAGGTTATGTTTAATGAGGTTAGTTTTTTTGTTTATTTCTAATGTTTTATTACTAGTGTTAAGTTATATTGTTAAGCATTTGCATTGGCAAGAGAAAGTTGTGTGAGTGTTTCACACCAGATTTGTTTTAGTGAAAGAATCATGCAATTTCGATGATCCCTTCAAAAGTTAAGGACCTCTAAATATTGGCGTTTGAAAATTGTATTGATTATAGAAGTGTATTCAAATTGTAGATATGTATATAAATGAAATATGTAGCCTATACTAAAATATTACTAATATAATATGTAGCATTAATATATAGTATTTTGTTTTATGTCTAACGTTTAACAATTAATATAACACATTAACTACTACTAAATAATAGACTGGACTTTGTACATAATGAAATGTTATTGAGAAGGCTAGTAGCGGGCCGATTCTGCTCCCCTCCGCAAGGGGCAATCAAAAAATCTTCGGCATCGGATCGTCGGAAAGACGTGGCACCTTATCGCGAACATTAATTATGTTGTCATAAACATCCGCTTCGTACTTTGAAAATGTCAACGTCACTATAGTTGACTAAAAATGGCTCAATTAGAGATAAAAATGGCCGTTATTGCCCGTTCCGTTGTTACAACCGGTGTTGTTATGGCTGGTATTGTTTTCTGTAAATGGTATTAAATTCAATGGAAACCAAAAGGAAGCTAACTTTTTCGTCGATACAACCGATTCGTTGTTACAAGCAATATCGCTATAAAAAGTTTTTATTGTATTGTCAATACTATTAATCGTTCAAGATCCGCCAACATTATACTTGGTCAGTAACCTGGTATTTGTGAGCGTAATTAATTTTATCTTTCTCGTATGTCGATGATGTAAGTCAAGCGACATTTTTCTGATATAATTTATATTATTGATGTAAACACTGATAATTCCTAATGATGACTAATGTGTTATTGGGAAAGTTTATTTTACAAACCTGTTACGCCCTACTCATACTAAAAGTACATATCGTATTTGTAATAATAGAACGAAGATCATTTTTAAAAAAATAGAACGTAAATGTAGGATCATTATTTTTCGAGTATCACAATTTAATGTCTTTAGGTCGGATAGTATGGCGCTGCGAGTCGTGACGTAACAAGCTTTTATACTCATCCGGTAAACTGTACGTTCTTGAGATATTTTGTTCTTACAGATAAACCAATTGCTAAAAAATTACGTTTTTTGGGTTCAGTGAAGTGGGTTCCGGTGAAAACTTGATTTGGAAAAATCTATATAAAAACAATACTTTGGTTCTCTATATTAATTTATACAGGGAAAGAGAAAGTAATTAAAGACCCTATCAGGTAAAAAAGAAAATGGGAATCGAACCCGTTTTTCACTGTGATACTTTCTCATTATACAACACAGTTTCTCAGTTATTACTATTTGCATTAAATATGCGAATATACCTGAGAGTTATACGTAATGTACCCTAATTTATTCAATGCTATTGATTATTTTATAAGCGCGAGGTCAATGACCTTTTTCTATGTTTGTTTTTACGTATGTATGTATTCATAAAAATGGTAACCATAAAATGTAAAAAAATATATCAAGCAATACCAAAGTTTTGTTATTTTGCGCAATATTGTATAAATTAATTATACATCACAAAAATAGGAAAAATCTGAACTCTTAAGGATCTGAAAGCTTCATGATAAGGACTTTTGTGGAAATCCTCAACTAAATTTATACACTGACTTGTTAATCCGACACACAAGGAGCTCATGCATCGTCGGATAACCAAACATGACGGATTACCGAATATGCACTATAAACAGTAGGATTATATCGAAGTAACGGATCTTTCAAAAAGGACGCAACTCGTTTTTAACTGCACCAATGTTGACAAAAATCATCCCCGGATACAAACACAACATTGGAATAAACTAACAATAATACTTTATTTCCAAAAAATACAATTTTAATCTTAACATTTTATAGCTACTATTACTTTCTCTTGCCTATATGAATATATAGGAAGGAAAGTATTGTTTTCATGTCGATTTTTCAAAAATCGAGTTTTCACCGGATCTATACGTTTTCAGACCCGCTGAACCCAAAAAACATGTTTTTAGCGATTGGTCTGTGTGTGTGTGTGTGTGTGTGTGTGTGTGTGCGCGCGCGCGCGCGTGTATGTGTATGTGTGTGAACAGAATATCTCAAGAACGGAACATCGTACGAACTTGAAACTTTAGTTACATACCACTACCGGACCCGACACGAACATTTTCATCAAAATCGGTCAACCGAAAGTAGTAGTTTATTCGTGTAATTTTTCACTTTTTTTAAATTTTACTCGAAAACTGGTCCTACGATTTTTTTTAAAATCGCCTGATTTACTAAATTTTTTATGCTCTACAAGATAGGGTAGGCGTCATGTTAGTTGAAATTCTGGGTGAGGCTGTTTTTACGTAAAAACATACATATTTTTTTTAAGATTACGGCTTCATTATAAATTTTAGCGCAAAAATTAATACAAAGAAAGTTGTAGAGAATTTAAAATTCTACAACTTTTATTTCAAAATTTTTTTGTATAACGCTTAGTTTAGCAGTAATTAGCGATTTTCTGATTTTTTCTCACGAAAACGTGTGAAAATTTGATTTTTTGAAGATTTCGGCCTTAGAATGCAATTTACGACAAAAGTGTATATAATAAATTTTATAGGAAATAAAAAGATTTACAACTTTTATTTAAAGCATTTTTCTCTACAGAGCCTAGTTTAGCGTGAAAGAGTGATTTTCCGTATTTTTAAGCCAAACAGGTCGATTTTCATTTTGCGTCTTTCACTCATGATTAAAATAAGGTTACGTTTATTGAGGTTAGTGTTTTGTTAATTTCTAATGTTTCATTACTAATGTTAGATTTACTGGTCATTATTTGCATTGGCAAGAGAAAGTTGTGTGAGTGTTTCACACCAGATTTTTTTTTATTAATTATACATAGATCTATTCCTATTACTACAATATCATTCCAATAAGTGAGGCGGTGGAAACTGACATATCATATCATATCAGATATTGACATATCATATTATGGTTAAAAAACCATGTGCCAGGGTATGTAAAATAATTATTTCACTATATTTAAAACCTACCGGGTTGGTCTAGAGGTAAAGTCGTCGCCAGAATCAGCTGTTTAACAGCTGATTTTCGGAGACAAAGGTTCCTGGTTCAAATCCTAGTAAAGGTAGTACTTTTATACGGATTTGAATACTAGACAGTGGTTACCGATGTACTTTGATGGTTGGAGTTCAATTAACAATACTCTCTCAGGAATGGTCGGCCTGAGTCAGTACAAGACTACACCTCATTTACACGTCATACATATCATCCTCATCTCATTGGGTCATTGGGTTGCTTATTGTTCTCAATTGAACAGATTGCAACGTACACAAATTAGGAATTAAAAAAAAACTATATTTAAACTATTTACCGCAAAAAAACGTAATTAAGCCCACCGTTAACTTTGTGTTTTACCTAGAGCATCACTTCCATGTTGTCCCTTCTAATTATCCATTTCTGCATTTCATTGGTAAATTTAATTTAATTCTTTTAAGTTATGAGTTTAAGTAGAAGGTTATAAAATTTCCCCAAATTTTAATTCACGCCAAGTGAGAGAAGTGTCGCTTTATGTGGAAGAAGTAGGTGTTTGTTGCTTGTGTCGTACTTATGGAATCTATTTTGGATGTTCCTTTTACTCTTATGCGGCGTTCTCAAGATCTCCCCTTACAAACCTGGCGTTCATTACTTGAATTTGGTCAAAAAAAATAGCCTGACATATAACGAGGAGGTTTTCCACTTATAACTTTTAAAATTAGTTTCTGTACTACGAACAGGGGATTCAAATAGCAAACTAATGGAACAAATCGCAATAAACTACACCATCCACATACATGTCAAAAAATAAAGGCCCTATTACACGACGTCGAGAGTTCGCACACCTAACATAAATTTTACGTCCGTGTAATGGTCGTTCGTGAAACACGTCAGGATTTTCAGATTTCTGTATACGACAGTTTTGACCACGTGAAACCACGCTCATCACTAAAATAAATACGATCCAACACCTCAATACCCTTTTCTTCGAAAAAAAAGAACGAAACCGACGAAATACGGCAAACTTTTCCTTGGTAATCATGCAAGTATAATTTTTTAGTAGCCCTGAAAGCAGTAGATAGTGAAATCCCAGCCTGTCAAGAAACCTCCTGAGCGATTTTTTAGAAAAGGGAGTCCAACGGCTTTTTAAATCCTTCAGAGCTCACCACACGGTTATCACTGACAATGCATTTGCGATCTTGTACAATCCCAGTCTCACGAAATGTATTTAACAAAGGCAAGATTGTCGATTTACTCAAAACAGAAGCATTGAAAAATGTTAACTAAAACTCGTCCCTTACTCGTTCATAGGATTTATCAGTGAAATAATTCTCAAGAATAACACACGTTCGTCTTCGGTAAATATCGTTGACACAATATAGACGAATTGGGTACTGGAATAGCAGTTGTGTAAAGAACAAAAATTCAATTGTTACAAGCTGTTTAACTTCAGTATATAGTGTTTTACGAACTGACAAAGTAAGGAAACATCAAATTTAACTGCGGTTTGTTATTTCAATATATAAAATCGCCCGAAATATTGAAAAAGTTAATACCTCAAAAATTCTAAAAATTATCAATTTTTCATGTAGATAGAAGGAAAAGTACTGAAATTTCCACATTTAAAATTTCTTATACCTTAAACAGAATTTTGAGATGACCCAAATAGAATGACCCACTTAATGAAATATTCGTATCCTATAATACATAGGCTGTGTCTGGATTTCAAAAAATTAAAATAAAATAAATATTTAATAATGGGGATCACATATGGAGATTTATATTATAAATCACCATATGTGTTTAGGTCATCAGCCGAAAGGCTAGTTTGAACCTCTAGAGGTTTTACTAAGTAAAGCGAGGAGTGAGGTGGTTTACTGTTGCGTTCCTTACCGACTGGAAAAGTATGTTTACCAGCATGCCAGACCCTCTGTACAGCATCTATTCCCCCTAACTGCAAATGACACCTTCACTTCATTCACCACAGGGTCTGGCTGTATAATGAAATTCGTTACTCTCAGGAGATAACTCAGACTAGTGTATTTTTTCACCTCTACCTCTTCCGTTCTTAAATGCTTTAGTCATATAATCGGCTGACCATAAGATAAGAAACAGAACTATTTTTTGTAGCCCAGGAACTAGTAGAACGAGTGCAAATAATTTAAAACACTACCTGCCTGTTATGGGCAAAATAAATAAATCCCCATATCAACGCGAAAAGGTATAAAAATCAAGAAAACTGCTTAAAAGTAAAGTAACAGTCATGTATTATTATTAATAATAATAATACTAAATTAGTGGTTACATTGTATTAGGCTAAATTCGTTGATGAAACACAGCCAAATTTCTCTTCTTGCAATCCTAAATCTGTACGAATAACCTTTACTACTTTTAAAAAAACACACAAACACACTAATCAGCACACGTGTGTGTTTATTTTGTGCACGTTATAAAAAAAATTAGAAATTAAAGTGAGGTGGCGACGTCCTAACTTGATTCGTTTAGTTTATGGTGGCAATTAACTGAAGAAAACATTAGTTCTAATGCGGATAATTACGAATATGGAATAAAACGAAATAGTTTTCGGGTAACTTCAAAAAACCCCAGATTTACAGCGTAATTTTGAAAGCTCAATCACCATTATAAAAATATCAGGTGGTCTTGCAAATGTAAAAAAATGAAAAACTTAATCTAATTTTAATCTTAAGTGAATGAAGCTAAATAAAAATCAACCAGTGACAGATATAGATTTTGATGAGCAAAACACGAAAATTACTTATTGACGTAAACTAAGGAGTGTAGCAAAAAATGCTTCAATTAGAAGTTGTAGATTTTCTAATTTTCCATAACTTCAATTACATACATTTTTTTGTCCCAGTATGTATATTAGGGCTGAAATCTTTAAACATTTTTTTATAGCGATTTCAAGGAGCAAAATACGAAAAATCACTTTGCCGCTAAACTAAGATCTATTGGACAAATTGCTCTAAATAAAAGTTTTAGATTTTTAAATTTTTTTACAATTTCAGTTTATATATGATTTTGCTACAAATTGTATATTAAAGCCGCAGTCTTAAAAAATATTTACAAGTGCACGGCTTCCACGAATTTCTGGGGACATGACGCTTATTCTATTATGTAAAACACAAAAATTTAGTAAATTAGCTATTTTAATATAAGATCGTAGTTGACGTTTTTTAAGAACACCGAAAATATGTGAAAAGTGAAACAACGAATAAAGTTCTACTTCAGGTTGATTCATTTTCATGAAAATGTTCGTGTCCATCCCCATGAGAAGACAAGTTCCAAGTTTTAACTTTATACGATTTCTCGTTCTTTACTTATTTTGTTTAAACACACAGACCAATCGGACCCAAGTTTTTGGGTCGGGGGACCTGAATACGTGTATCATGGTGAAAAGGGAATTTCGAAAAATCGATAAAAACCATTTTCCTTCTCTATATTCATGTAGGAGAAAAACCCGTAGTTTTATTGTGAACTCATTACGAATCACCACCAGTGGAACGGAAAACGAAACCAGGACCTTCCGGTATGCAGCGTAGCTCGTTAACCACAGCGCCAAAAAGACGGTCAAAATTTATATATTTTACTCAACAGTTCTTACTATTCCGTTTACGAATGTAACAGATTATTCAGAAAATTGGTAATCCGATATTATTAAGCCAAAATCATTTCGGGTTATCAGAGTTCTGAAGAAATTACCTTTGAATCTATTATAAAACAAAGCGAGATGGTTAAAAGCCACATTAAATGGAACGGATTGTAATATAAAATATTCTTAGAAACATTTGCCTCTCCAACTTGATTCGGGTAGTTGCAACTCGGTTGGCCATCTCTCAAGGTCTCAGTTGAGGTCAGGTCGTTGTCTGTCATCTAACGAATGGGTGCTTGTGTGGATCCCAGCGGTGCTTGCTTATTAACTTTTCTTTCTGTGTTAGTGGTGGTATTACGAAACAGGAATACGTAATCGACTCTTAACTTGCACCGTAATCTAGTTTAGTTTCTTAAATCATTGCCTTTATCATACGAAGATAATAATAGCCGCGCCCCGCGCGGGCAGATGACACGCGTCAATAGAATTACATTACTACCTTGTTTGTACGGCCCAATCTGGATAAGAAAAACGTTTTCCACTTATAAAATCATGATACAGTTTTTTCCTGTTTACGGCCAATTTTAATTTACATGCGGTGACTATAACGTTTGTGGAAGCTATTTTTGCAGCCCGAATTCTCAGCATTCGTTCACTGCAGGAATTTCTCCTTTCTTCTGTCCACCCGGTGTTTTGTTTTTGCTCTTCATGGAAGCCCTAAAAATCCGTAATTAGTTGCCTGACTTTGATTCGAATCGTGACAAACATACAGTATTTGAACAACACTACAATCTTAAGTAAAAGCTTCCATTTGGTAATATTTTTTAGTTTATTTAAAGTCGCATCAACACCTTAGTTATAAGCGATTACGTTGGGTATAGAACACAGGGATTTGGCCGTAATCATTTCCAGATACTAGCTGGGAATCAAACCCGGGATCTTTCGCTGAATAGGCTGGCGCGCTAACTAATAACTCACGCAGGTGCCTACATAAATGTTCTCTCTACTTTCTGTTGCCCTATATGCACATATAAGGACAGAAAGTATTGTTTCAATGTCGATTTTTCACCGAAAATAACTGACACGTTTTCAAGCCATTGACACAAAATAAACATGTATTTGGCGATTGGTGTGTGTGTGTGTGTGTGTGTGTGTGTGTGTGTGTGTGTGTGTGTGTGTGTGTGAGTAAAATATCTCAAGAACAGAATAGCGAACGAGGTTGAAACTTGGAACTTAAGTTAGGTACCACAAGGAGACAAAACACGAACATTTTTATCAAAATCGGTCAACCAGAAGTAGTAGTTTATTAATACAATTTTCTCAAAAACGGCCCCTACGATTCGTTAAAAGTCGCCTCATTCACTACATTTTCTGCGCTCTACAAAATAGGGTGAACAAACAGTACGTCTGCTGAAATTCTTGGGAGGTTGTACTCTGAAGAACCTGACTGATAAGTTACAACTTCTTCAAACTTGACACTGAATATCTCAAATAATCACGCTATCGAAATTACACGGAACTTAAACGGATGTAGCGTCAGAAGTTTATTAGTATAAAATTATTCACGTTTTTTATCTCACCTCGTATATTTGAACTTTAGCAACAAATAACAAAAATTGGGTTTTTCTGTTATTCCCTCCCAGCATACCTTTTCACATTTTGTGAATACAGTATTTCATACGCAACCTTACAGTATTTTAACGATAAAAACGGTTAAAAAAATATAAAATAAATTCCTACACCAATACTCTTCAAGTTAAGATTAAATATAGGTAGCGTAAATACATTGCTTTTTCTCAATATTGTTACTCTATTTAATAATGAATTATAAATTCATTGAGTATTTGCCATCATTAAATAAATTAATCATTATATTAATTTAACATAACCAAATTAAATAATTTAATAATTGTCAATAAATAGTTTAAGGTTAACTTGAAAAAGGGGAAACTTTAACGTTAACTTGAAAAATATTGATATATGACTTATTAAAACAATTTACCCGTTATTACCGTTAAAAATACTGTAATAATACCTACGTACGAAATATCAATAAAAATTTGAAAATTATGCTGGGGGGGGGGAATAACAGAAAAGACCCCAACATTTTTCCACAAAATTATACTGATTACAACCCGAATAATTGAGACAGAATTTTCAGAAATTTCCAGTCTCGTTAGATTGCAGCAGTACACAAAACATTATAGTTATAACACTGTCACCGTCGTCCCCTTTTATTAGCTACTGTGCTGCCGGCCGACGAAGATACCGACAGACCGTTTGTCGGCAAAGGAGAGAGGTATACATACTACTCTATTTCTTTAATTTGAGAACTACTGTAAACAGTATTTCACCAAGTAAGGTTGGATCTGTTGTGTCTACGCTAGTTGACACCAGATAGCTGGCGCCCGTTGCCCGATTTCATTTCTATATACTGTAAAACAATTCCAATACCGTACTGTATATTTCAGTAGATGATCTACTATCAATCGAATTAGTCCTCTATTTAAATTTATTCATTAATATATTCTAATCTAATTTGTTATAGACAATGTTTGTTTGTCCAACCATTCGGTAAGAGAGGAAAAGATTCCTGATCGATCTCCTAAAACAATAACGATAATTAACTGGTAAAAAAGAAAAGGGGTACAATTCGACAATAGCATATTCAAAGTAGAACTTTCAAGCAAATTAAAATTAATTAAACCTAAATTTAATTTGTATTAAGTAGATTAGCTGACATAAGGTATAACAGTCGTCCTCTGCCCTACTGCGAGGGAGATGACGTCACCGCCTAGACGACGAGTGTACGATATATTATACTATCTATCTATAAATTGTGGCCTCCTGCAGAGAGGAGCAGAATCGGCCCGCTACTAGCCTTCTCAATAACACTTCATTATGTACCAATTCCAGTGTACTAGTTAGTAGTAGTACATAATGAAACGTTATTGAGAAGGCTAGTAGCTGACCGATTCCTCTTCTCTCTGAAGAATGCCATCAAGTTATACACAGACCGGCTTAAACCGCCCTTTTCACGGCCTCCAAAGATTTGCGCACTAATAGTATATTCCGGAATTTTATATTTTCACCTGAGTCCCACGTTAAAGAATGAAAGGACTGCATTATCACTTCTAACCAATCAATCTAAAAAAACTTAAATAGAATGTTAGACTTACCTTACTATGAAGTTATCTTGCAGGGATAAATCCAGAATAATTCCGTGTGTTTACAGTTTATATGATTATAATTTTACGATTCCAAACAATCCTTTGATTGTGTAATATATTGTAAAATATAGTACACAAGATTGCTATGATTAATATTTGTCAGCTATTTATTTAACTATAACACTGTAGTTATTATAATTTCTTTTTAAATTAATTTATACACAGCACAAATTCCGACAACTGAAGATCATTCCGTTTAGACCTAATATTTATTGGATATCATAAATATTTGCACTGTAATGACATTTATAGGTTGCTAATTAACTAACGATTTTTGCACTTGTGTTTGAGTTTTCCAACGATTGGATTTCCCGGGGAAAGCTTCTTCAAATATCTGAAAACAAAAAAAACAATTCAATTAGCACCTATATAAAATTTATAACTGAAATTAGGGTTTATACTGTGATGTGGACAATCTGCCCATAACAGACAGGTGGAGTGTCAAATCATTTACACTCAATCTGTTCGTTGCAGGGCTAAAATTAATAGCTCTGCTTCTTATCACATGGTCAGGCAATTAAATGACTGAATCATTTAAGAAGAAGAGTTTTAGAGGTGTAAAAGACACTAATCAGTGTTATCACCTCTGAAAGAAATGAATTTCATTATACAGTCAGACCCTGTGGTGAATGAAATGAAGGTGTTATTAGCAGGGTGGAAAATATGTGCTTTTCAGAAGGCCCGGCATGCTGATAAGCGTACTTTTCCACTCAGTGAGAAAAGTATGGGTAAACCACTTCACTCCTCGTTTTACTTAGTAAAACCTCTACAGGTTCAAACCAGCCTGACGGCTGATGACCTAAACAAGTGGACAATATGGAACAATGATAGCCAACTACTGTATAGTTTTTTGATAAATGTAATTTATTATATGCCGGACCCCCACTGGTCTATTTATCTAGAATCTTCTAAAAATTTTATGACCACTTATATAAAAAAATCTGGTGTGAACACTCACAACTTTCACTTGCCAATGCAAATAATTAACAATAAACCTAACATTAGTAATAAAACATTAGAAATAAACAAAAAACTAACCTCAAAAAACATTAGTGAAATACACAAAATAAAAATCGACCTCAGTTTGGCTTAAAAATACAGAAAATCGCTCATTCACGCTAAACGAGGCACTGTACAAAAAAATGCTTTAAATAAAAGTTGTAGATCTCTTAATTTCCTATAAATTTTATTATATACAATTTTGTCGTAAAATGCATTCTAAGGCCGAAATCTTAAAAAAATAGATTTTTCACACGTTTTCGTGAGAAAAAAACAGAAAATTGCTAATTACCGCTAAACTAAGCGTTATACAAAAAAATGTTTGAAATAAAAGTTGCAGGTTTTTAAATTCTCTACAACTTTTATTATATAACGTTTTGCGCTAAAATGCATATTAAAGCCGCAATCTTAAAAAGAAAATGTTTTTACGTAAAAACAGCCTCATGCAGAATTTCGGCAAACATGGCGCCTACCCTATCTTGCAGAGCATAAAAAAATGTAGTAAACCAGGCGATTTTAAAAAAAATCGTAGGACCAGTTTTTGAGAAAATCGCAAAAAATTGAAACATTATACGAATAAACTACTACTTCTGGTTGACCGATTTTGATGAAAATGTTCGTGTCGGGTCCGGTAGTGGTATGTAACTTAAGTTTTTAAGTTTCAAGTTCGTACGATGTTCCGTTCTTGAGATATTCTGTTCACACACATACATACACACACACACACACACACACACACACACCCCAATCGCTAAAAACATGTTTTTTTGGGTTCAGGGGGTCTGAAAACGTATAGATCCGGTGAAAACTCGATTTCGAAAAATTGACATGAAAACAATACTTTCCTTCCTATATATTCATATAGGCAAGAGAAAGTAAAAAACAGCCGACTCTCTGATCGGGTGTCAGTAGTAAAAGAAGTTATTAATTTGAGAAATTACTGTGTTTTAGGAAAGGGTATTGAAATACGGTCGTGGACAAAATGAACGCATCTCTTTAAAAGATTTTAAATGGTTTCATAGTATCTTGAGGTAGGTATCAACCGTATGATCTGGTCAGCCAACACCCCAGATTTAAATCCTATTGAGGACGTTTTGGTTATACTTTAAAAATGAGTTTGTCAATATAATACAGTGAATCTACAACAACTGTAATGTAGAGAAAAAAGAATGAGAGAAAATCGACAAGACATAAATCCAAAACTTAATTCAGTTATGCTAAAACAGATGCTAGCTGTAATTAAGGCAAGAGGGGGCTGTACTTTGTTACTGAACTACTAATTCATTGTTTTTTTAGGTCATCAGCCGAAAGGCTGGTTTGAACCTGTAGAGGTTTTGGTTTTACTAAGTAAAACGAGGAGTGTGTGGTTTACCATTGCCTTCCTGACTGATTGGAAAAGTACCCTTATCAGCATGGCGGGCCCTCTGAAAAGCAAATATTTTCCACTCTGCAAATGACACCTTCATTTCATTCACCACAGGGTCTGGCTGAATAATGAAATTCATTACTTTCAGAAGAGACAACACTGGTTAGTGTCTTTTGCACCTCTACCTCTTCTTTTATTAAGTGATTCAGTCATTTAATTGGCTCACCATGTGATAAGAAACAGAACTATTCATTTTAGCCCTGCAAAGAACAGATGGAGTGTAAATAATTTGACACTCCACCTGTCTGTTATGGGCGGACTAATTCATTATAAATCACGTAATAATCATTTAACTTTTACTCTTTCCATTATACACGAACTAAATATTGAAAACTTTCATTCAATAGGCTACTGTAAGTAACATCTCCGTTTTTGTTAAATAAAACTGTTTTAAAACACAGTTTATCTTATTTTTTCATTAAATTACCACATTTTGTGAGGAAGGCAATCGTAAACCACCTCACTCCTCGTTTTACTTAGTAAAACCTCTACAGGTTCAAACCAGCTTTTTGGCTGATGACCTAAACAACAAATAAAATTTACAACTCTAATTTTTTGTTAAAAATATTAAATATCGCTTAAAATTATGATATAAACAATAACAGTAACAGAAATGTACCTGGCACACTGAAGAAAATTATTGTTTTTAAACTTGGCCCAGAATCTTACATGCGTTAATTTTGACTATGAATATATTCTCCGAACGGTAAAATAGTGTGCAATTGTAATCACGCAATACTCAACTGTTAATTATTCTTTTGGTTGTAAATAACCATATTTTTTCGGTTACATTTTTAGTACTATAATTTTGAAAAATTTTGCAATCAATTCATTCTATTGTCACCCGTCAGCCCGTTTGCTTAGGTACTCCTGTGCTCCCGACCCACAATAATTTTGCACAGGCGGTGAGACATTTGTTGGCTAAGCAGAGGGCTAGAAACCTTTCTCAGGATAATTGAGCACCGCATGGAGCCTGATCGTCATTATACTCCACAGCAACAAACATCAACGACCATTGGTACACGGTAACCGGATTCCCGAGAAGATCCATCGACAACCACGTATAAGTGGAAATGATGAGCACGATTACTGTAGGCATTAATATATATTACCGATGTAAGCTTAATTTATAATCACACTAACAGGATTTAACCTAACCTTTGTTTACACTCACCTTGTTTACATCAAAGCATAAAATATATTTTAACATACGTTCGTACGGTAACCAATGGAAACGGAATAACAATGTGTACTGTTTTAAGAATTTGATACATTTCTGAATTTTACAAGATTTGAATTATTATAGAGTGGTGAAACAATATTTATTTAACCAGAAATATACGATATACTACATAAAAATACCATTTTATGGTGAACGAAGGACGGTTTCTTTATAGTGAAATTAATATTTTACAGAAGCCTACTAGGACGATTACAACGTTTGATTGCAGTTTTTCTAGGAACAGGTATTCCAATTTTGATTTAACTAACTTATTAACTTTGCATTTGAAAATTAGGGTATTTTCTGTAAACCCCCCCCCAAATTAATTTTTCACATTTTGTGAATATTTCCTATGCAACCTTACAGTATTTTAACAATAATAACAGGAAAAATATTTTTAAAAAATCCTACACCAATATTCTTCAAGTTAAGGTTAAATATAGGTAGGGTAAATACATTGCTTTTTCTCATTAATGTTACTGTATGTAATAATGAAATATACACTCATTGAGTACATGATATCATTAAATTAATTAATCATGAAATTTATTTAATATAATTAAATATTATTTAATAACTGCCAATAAATAGTTTAAGGTTAACTTGAAAAAGGAAAACTGTTCAAACATTTACTTAACATTAACTTGAAAAATATTTATACATGATTTTTTTAAATATTTTTCCCGTTTTTACCGTTAAAAATACTGTACGAATACCTCCATACGAAATATCCACAAAATGTGAAAAAAAATGCTGGGGGGGGGGGGGTGGAATAACAAATAAGACCCTGAAAATTATGTTATTGACTGCTATTACTATAGAGAATCCAAGTCCCGTCACCGATTGTAAAAATTTTTTTTAAATCGATACTTTTTTGTGCGTGATTCCGAATGTGAACTTCTGTGCGCAAATCACCATGAAATTAGCCTTTAATAATCTACCGATATAACCCCACTTTCTCGTATAAATTTCAATTTCGCAATTTTATTACTTTCTCTTGCCTATATGAATAAATAGGAAAGAAAGTATTGTTTTCGTGTCGATTTTTCAATAATAAGTTTTCACTGGATATACACGTTTTCAGACCCCCTGAACCAAAAAAAAACATGTTTTTAGCGATTGGTCTGTGTCTGTGTGTGCGCGCAAACAAAATCTCATTTCTGTACATACCTTTTTGAATTATCTCAGTTTTATAACTCCTCGATACCAGATATCCTGAAGTCAAATTATACGAATTATAATATCGAACAATCTCCTGCTCTGAGAATGCAGTATCTTATTCGAAACCTTACCTATGAAAACTCATAATTACTAGGAACCCCACAAGAAACACGTTAACTAAAAATGTATTATATCAATAATATATTATATAAATGCGAAACTGTCCCCGCACAAAACAAAACGAAAAATGCACGAACGAAATGTAATCCACGATAAAACTCGACTAACCGATAATAATAATAATAATAGCACTACTAGCATAGTCATTGTACCTGAATATTAACTAGACGAGACGCAGGACAAAACACACATATGAATCATATACCGTTGTAAAGTACAAATAGCCAAAAAATGGAAGTTATGGTGATTCTTAATTACTGTAACTTCCAGAAATAAGGTAAAAACCCATCAACTGGTGAATGGTAAAACCTATTGTTAAAGGTAGTTTGACTATAAGTTGGCTATATTCATTTTTTGAAATAGGTTAGGGTAAGTTGAAGGAAATAATTTTGTTTATAATTTATTCGATATAAATATTTTTGAAAAACAACAGTATTGTTTTTCAACTCGCTGTACCGATTTTGCTTGTCCGGCAGCAAGAGCAAAAATGAGCGTCACCCAAAGTGCAAATCCGTTTCTGTGAACCTATACCGATTGTAGTTAATTATTTCAGAGAAAATCAGGTCGATTTTTCATTAAGTTATAGAAAACTCGTGGGAATAAATATAGAACATATATTACGCATGAAAATACATTTATAACGTTTAATAAATCAACACAGTACGATCTAGGGCATAGACGCGTAAGCGTTTTTCACGATTCAGCGAAATAAACAAATTTTTCTTTTACAGCAACACGAAACATTGTGTTCGTTATTACAATAAATCAGTAATTCTTAGTAACGTATTTTATGTATTGCGCACATAAAGTAGTATTGAAAATAATAAAAAGATTCAGCAAAATTTTACTATGATAAGAGTCAGCACGAAATTGTTGTTTGACAGTATTTTTATATTATAGATCATTAAAAAAAATTCTTCATAAAGTAATTATGACGTATCAAAAATGATAAAGAATCAATATACTTCTGAAAAAATTACGGAATAATATTTTAAACAAAAACTCGATGTGTATCACTGTAGTTCGTTCTTTTCTTAGTCGAGTCCTATCGTAAACAAGCCACAGGGCGAGTGGAGCGAACAAAACAGTGTTCAAAAAATTTTGCTTACACTACGCCCGCTCGTATCTTTCTTGCCGTTACATACTTTTACACGAAAACTCTTGAACCCACTATTGAATTTAAACCCCACAGATAGAATTAGTTTATGAAGAGTGAACCGACTAATGCTGGGTAAATCAGGACCATTAGTGACAACCGACAAAATCTTATTTAAAGCAGGTAACTCATTCCTAAAGAAAAATTGATGAATAATAAGTCTTAAAGCAGTTTTGTTGACATCATCAAATTTTTCTAAAGCAGGCGTTTTACGTTTTATTTTTTTAACTGAGGTTTTTAAAACATCACTCTGTTTAAATTCGTTTAGTAGGCTACTCAGTGAACACTTGAACAAGATACACCGGTAAATTTAGCAGTTAGTGATTTTATCTCTTTAATTTGTAGGTTAGGATATTTATTAGCAAAATTATTGAAAACATTAATTGCAATTCTTTTCTCCGCTTCGTAAAGGTTTCCCATTATTATGTTTAACCCTTTATAGGTCTTGGGTAAGAATACTTACCAATGGCAATAAGGTCGATTTTATTTAAGAATAAGCTATGCAGTTGAACCTTATTGGCATTTTATGATGTTGTAGATGTTGTCTGGTTAGTAGGCTATCCACATTTTTAAATTAGCGCGCAGCGACCATTTGATTCGCGAGTTGCAAAAATGTTGTAAGGATTCATACTAGCGTAAGCTACCATGTTGTTTTGTACAGTGCGTAGAAAATTCGAGTTTTTTACGGGAAAGTAGGCATTCATGCTAATATAAAGTTAAGATAAGTTATTCTACACATTTTTTTGTTATATAGTACTAAGAGTTGTTTTAATAAGCATTCTTTCCACTAAACATCATGCGATTCCCATTTCAATAAACTTTCCTTAGTAAGTATACTTACCAGGACTTAACACAAAAAAAAGAAATCTTATTGTTCTAGCACTAGAAATACATTATTCAAGTCCCTGTAAAGCAAAATTTAACATTTTAAAACATGTATATTTCCCCCCAAAGTACTGCCTTATATTAGCAATGCTATGGCTAATCATCGCATCCAATTTAATATGGTTTGACTGTGAGAAAATATTGTTTTATACAGACAATACGTAGTACAACACGTAAATATACAATATTATACGTACATACAATATTTAGATAGGCTCAACAATAGAGTAAAAGGAACTTAAGTGTTTTGAGAGAAGCCTTTATCCAATTATTGTTTTTCTTGAACAGAAGAGGAAGATTCAGTAAGGTTGTATACCTCAATGTTCTTTCTGTTAATAAATTCACTAGATTTTTCTCGTATTTTTTAGTGTGTTTATTTACTTGGTACATTATTTATCCGTCTGGTAGGCTAAGGTAGGATTAAAGAGCGGTCGCCTTTGTGTGGGTTAGTTGTAAAACAGTTTGTAAAGGCAGCCATTGATATTAGTGAGCGTTAGTTGAATCGTTCACGATTCAAAACAGGTTCTGCGTACCCTACAGTCAATGTACAATTAAATTCAGGATTTCACGGTGAAACATACATAATCGAATTTATAGAAAATTAAACCCACCGGGTTGGTCTGAAGGTAAAATCGACGCCGCAAGTCAGCTAATTTTCGGAGACGAAGGTTCCTGTTTCAAATCCTAGTAAAGGTGCAACTTTTATACCGATTTGAATACTACACGGTGGTTGCCGGTTTACATTGATCGTTGGGGTTTAATTAACCATATTCTCTCAGGAATGGTCAGCCTGGGTCTGTAAAAGACTACACTTCATCCTCATCTCAATGGGTCATGGGTTCCTTATTGTTCTCAATTGAACAGATACAACGTACACTGAAAAGTGTACACAACTAAAAGCAATGTACACACATTAAGGATTAAATAAAGCAGATTTGAAAAACCTTTAACTTTTATTTGAAGAGTTCTTTTCTACACTCATTAGGTTATCGGCATTGCCATATTTTGCTTATTCATATCGGTAAAAAATTGAAATTTGTAATATTATGGCTACATATTTCTATGTTTGGATAAAAAGAGTCAACAAAAATGTAGTTCCGAATTTACAAAGTTTTATGGGAGTTATAAATTTTACACAGGCTGCTCATCAAAATTAGTAAGATACTTATGTACATTGGCCAGAGAAATTCGTTAATGTTAGTAGTAGCCGGAAGCGGTATGTCTGGCTCGGGGAAGGGTGGTAAATTGTTTTAGGGATTACTAAATTGTACCCTATCGGTGTAGAAATGTGGTTAGGTGGTGTTGATTAGGTTGGGAAAGTGTTCTGGTTGTGAAAATGTTTATTTAGTGTGTGTGTGTGTGTCGTCGTAGTGGTGATGGTTTGTGTGTCTAGCTCGGAAAGGGTCCTAGGTTGTTGTAGAGATTCCTAAAATGTACCCTAGCGATTGAGAAATATGGTTGTTGATGGTGGTGGTGGTGTGGTACTGGGTTGGGGTTAGGGTAGTGGGTTGTTTAGAGATTACTAAAGTGTATCCTAGTTGTTGTTGTTGTTTACAAATTTCTTTGGGTCGGAAAGGGATGTAGATTGTTTTAGAAATTGGGTAATTGTACTTTAGTGGTTGTGCGATGTGGTTAGTGTGTGTAGTGGGTTTGGGTTGTTTTAGAGTTTGGTAAATGGGTATTGTAGGTGTTTAACTTTAGTAATTTGGGTTTTTTTTTTTTTTTTTAGAGATGAGTAAAATATATATTTTATATATTAGGATGTCTAATGTATCATTGTCTTGTGTGTGTTTTTTTTTTAATATAATATTGGATAAATAAATTAAAAAAAATATATATATATATTAATTATGCCGATGAATGAGGAGAGTAGTAGTAATGTTAACGTTGTTAGTGACGAACCCATTTCCTCTCACTACTCGGTACAGTTTGTTGATGGTGTTCGAGGTATTGATAATGCTGGTGATGATTCCTCACAGACAGTTATGCTTAAGCTCTTAGAGATGCTCTACAGTCTGAATTGGCCTAAGCCTCCTCAACCTCCTCCTGCAATAGATATCGGTGCGAATATAGAGTCTTTCATCAAAGAGGTGATAGCCAGGAGAGAGTTAAAATCGTTGGGCAGTGTTGGTGGTATTTGTAAAAATGAACAACAACAACAACAACAACAAAATAAACCTGTTAATGTCAACTTCAATTTCAACGACTTGGTACGGCTCGTGGAGGCTGGGGATAAAAAATGAATGACGCTTTGGTTGTCTTTTCGGTGATCACCTTTTATGCTACTGTATTTTTTGTGTTAATTAAAAAATACATAATATCGTATATTGAAGAGCAATTTAAAAATATAAAATAGATTAATGAACATCTTTATTGCCCTCCTAGTTGCTGCCGTCACGATTATCGTGATTGTAGGCGCATCCGTTTGGATTTTATTGAAGTTTGTAAACATTTCTATGGGTTCTATGGCTTCTATGGGTCGTTCTTGAAACTGCACGTACTACTGTTATTATATCTTATAAAGGTAGTAGTTGTTTGCTGCTCTAAATCTTGTTTGGTGACAATGTGATACTTTCTCTCGTACACGGGCAGGAAGTAGAATCGCCAGTAGAAACTTTGCAAGTCCAGTTTGAGTGGCCGGTAGATTTGTAAAAAGGGATCGAACAGAATATCGTCAAGTCTGGGCTTTGTGTTATATAGCTCCGTTACGCTCCTTGTCGCCGGAACCAAGATTGGCTTTCCGCTTCTATTCGTCCTATGTATCGGCTCGGTAAAGAAGTATTTTCTCTTCCTCAATATCAGGTTCGGGGCTATCGACAACAGAAATTGTTCTGATTTTGTTTCTTCTTCTTCTTCATCATCATCATCGACGAGTACCTTGACGACTGTTGATGGTGGTGGTGGGGGTGGAGGTGACGAAGATGATGAAGGTAATGGATGTTTGTGTAACAGCGCTTTACTATTCACCTCGTACAGGTACCACGCATCGTAGTCGTCGTTGTTGTTGCTGTTGTCGTCGTTATCGTTGTCTGTGGTTTTTGTTACTGTTCCTTTGTTCACGTTCACAAAATTGATCGATTGCAAGACTTGGGAGCCGTTCATGCATGTTACTAGGATGTTATTGTTATTACGGCTTTGGGAAAATGCGATTCGGATGATGTTGTCGATGGCACAACAGTCTGCCACGTGAGTGCAGTTCTCATATATCATTTTTTCTTTGCCTTGAAATCGGCCATTGTTGAACAGTACCTGGCCAGGTACCGCCTTATCTCGGCCAAATAGATTCGCCAATGTAGGTGGTTGTTTCCAGCCAAATGTATCGATTCGATTAATTTATACGCGTACACCAGGTTGTGGTCGGTCAAAAGCTGGGGGTGGTGATAGACAAACCTTATCAGTTCCGACAACGATCGGTTCAGGTTATCAAGATACATCTCCACTTGCTTCTCATGGGTTCGGTATGTTTCGATGTTCTGTGTCATCAGCGACAGAATGTTCATTTTTAATTTAAAAATAAAAAAGATGTTAAGCCGTATAGCTGTGGTGGTGGTGGTAGCGTTGATTGTAGTTTTCTTCGTCCTGAGGAAACACATACATCAAGAGAAAAGGTTAGCATTGTTGCTACCAGATCAGAAGTTGAAGGAGGAGGAGGCGTTGTTTGAGGCCGTTACTGCAAGGCCGAAGAATATATGTAACCAGGAGTTTGGCAAGCTTGTCAATGGAATATGTCAGTGCTTGTATCCGGATCTCATGACAAACAACTTTGTTGATGGCGATTGCACCCATCCTTCTAATCCAAATTTCAAAAGTATAGAATTGGTAACGAATGGTGGCGGTCATCTGTATAAGGATAATATTCGATACACAGGCGTTTGTAGAAATCGGATGAAGCATTTTGAAGCTGGAAAATGTATCATGTCGAGGATCAGAGACGGTCTGTGTGTACACGGTCAGTTGGTGGAGGGAAAGTGTGAATGCAATAAAGGATACGAGCTGTTCAAAGATTACAACGAGTGTGTCAAGAAACCACAATCATGGAACGCCCGTAATCCGAGTCAGTATATTGAGGGTTGTAATCTTACTATGGGTTTCGTTCCGGTGCTTTGGAAGGACTATAAACTATGTACCAAACTCTTGAACGTTAGTACGATTTTCCAGCCCATAATGGTGGACGGGAAAACGACCTATTATATGTACGACAAACGACAAACTGATAAATTCTACGGTTTGGAAAATCTTCCCAAAAATAGGTTTTCTGTGGAAGTTAATGTCGATGACACACCTCTACCTAATTACAAACCAATCGAAAATAAAACCAGAGAGTCACTGCTTTTGCGTCATGTAATCGAGTCGCAGATTATCGACTATCAGAATGAATATAACGAATCGTTCGATACGAGCGATTTGTTCGAGAAAATAACAAAAGATGGTGATAAAGGATGGACCCAGAGATTGAACGATATCAACCTGTTTTCAAATCGCTACTTTCAATTTCGGCGTCAGTATCTTGGCCAAAGGAAGTATTTGCTGTTGTATAATAAGACGACAAGTGAGGGAGAGGTTACAGACGATCCAAATATATTGAAACAGTTAAAATCAGACTGAGAACTAATGTCAAAAAAAAACACAACCAGCAATATAAATTATATGAAAATATTATACCAAGTTCCGTGATTGTTACCAAAAACTCTAGCCTGAAGCAGACACAAAACTCAAAAGGAGTGATTAATTAAATTTATATTACTGAGAGTCTGAGCAAAACTTAGACTATTAATAAAAATAATATTTTATTACCTTATACGGGAATTGAGATCCAGCAGATATCTAATATTATTTTTCTCTAAAAATGTGGGGGGGGTGATAATATAAAAAGTTAGTGTCTGACGTAAGAAAAAAGATAAACAAACCACCGGAATAAATAAGAAAAATAATTATTAACGAGTATGTAAGTGATGAAATCGGATGTTTGCCTCTTCCAACAAAGAAACCTGAGACACATACTTATTACACATTACTATAGACACATTACTTATTGGTGAAACACGAACTACAACATACATAATTATAAAAAATGATTGATAGTTTTTGTTCGCATTGTAGGAGACGAACCCAATCGAAACATTGTGTTGTCGTCGGCGTAAAAAAGGTTACCGCCATGTGCTTGGTGTGTAACGGAACCAAACAATTTTATGTCAGTAGTGAAAGAGATATCCAGCTGATCGACGACAGTAACAAAATGGATACAAATTAATATATTATCATTTTTAAAATGTATAAACACAGCGAAGACCAAAAAATAATTAAGTAAAAATAAATTTAATAATCGATAGAAATAAAAGCCTCTAACATCGACCAACGTTTTTTGGTTTTATTATTTTTATTTATTTTAATATAGTGATTTACTTTCTCCAACTGCGATACAACGAGTGAAAGATTCCTACAAAAATCCTAAAAATAAAATATTTCAAGTAGAGGATTATCTAATATAAAAAAGTAAAACCCGATCTACTACATTGAAGACACCATCAGCTATATTATCAGTTAGATTACTAACTATAGTTTTTTTTATTCAGCCGCTCGGTGGTATACAAATGATGTCAAACTTTTTAGATGAAAAACGTGAAAACTGTTTACTTTTCAGCTTTTGATAGTAGGTATTCGAAATAGATTTTTTTTTGTTGTTTAATAACATTTTATTTATTGTTTATAATAATATTTATAGATTTTATTAATTTATTTACCGCCGATCTGACAAATTAAATGAACAACAAAGAACGAGCCCAAAATGAGGGAACGAATACTGAAAAAAGTTTAGGAGATTTCAGTCGGACCAAAGTTTACTTATTTTGCTGTCACAGTTAATTTTCTGGTTGGTCTTAATTGGCGGAAATCGAAATAAGAAACAAATATGTATAAATAATACAATATAAAATAAAAATACCTGAATTTGCCGCCCGAGAATGACCGAAATAAATTGCATTATTCGAAAAACATAAAAAGGGAAAGATCGCACATACATGGTGGAGAATCATGATATATAGACTACTTTTTTGTCTCTGGCAGTAGAAACAACTTTAAATAAGCAGCTCGGTGGCGAAATTCGGTGATTTTTTTTATCTATATATTATTATTCACTAACGAGACGTGTCAAAGAATACTAAAAAAAGTAATATTAACATAAATATATTAACCAATATTAACATAAATATTTTTTTGTCCAACACCGATTGCTGAGCTTCATGTATCTGGAATTGCTAAGGACTTTTAATTTTAATTAATAAAAAGTAAAAAAAATTTGAAAAAAAACGGAATGATACACGACAATAATTGAATATCTGAATTTCCTTAATTAACAAGTACTGAATTTGCTACGCTGTACTAAATTTGCTTTGCCGTTACTTGTCTAACAGCTTTCTGGATACCTGACTGCTCAGTATAATTTTTCAATAAATAATTTGGAACAATAACGAAAGTATTAAAAGAAAATACTAGAACATTAAGATTTATATTTTAAAGTAAGCATATAAAATTTAAAGAAATTAGTTAAAAACTTTACAACAATGCATCGATGCCCTGGCTGCTTGACTGGTTATCTGACTGACTGCTTCTTTGCGTACCTGACTGCCTGACCAGTTACCTGATATCTGACTGTCTTTTTGTCGACTATCGACTAGTTATCTGACTGCCTAGAACATTCAGATTCATTTTAAAGTAAACATATAAAATTTAAAGAAATCAGTTAAAAACACTATATAAAACCGAGTACAACAATACATCGATGACCTGATTGCTTGACTGGTGATCTGACTGCCTGACTGCCTTCTGCTAGACAATCGACTGGTTATCTGACTGCTTCTCTAAATAACGGTCTGTTTAGTATAATTTTCAGAAAATAATTTGGACAATTACAAAAGAATTAAAAAAAAAATTATGGAAACAACTGAGATTATTTTTATTCTTTTAACTTTGATGATGATTAGGTCGTCAGCCAAAAGGCTGGTTTGAACCTGTAAAATTGCTAAGGTCCGTTTCGGGATCTAGGTTATTAAAAAATTAATACACTAAAGTTTACAATTACAAATATTTACTACACTAAAAGATTACAAAATAAATAATTAAATTTATTATAATTAAGTAATACAATAAATGGTTTAATAGGTAATTCACTTAAAATAGATAATAAACAATAAATAACTCACAATCACTTCAAAAGATTACACAAACATATAAAACACAGAAACTGAATTCACAAAAACTACACATTAACTTTACACAATATCATACACTCACAAAGGCGGTATAACAATACCTCGAAATCGTTAACCTGAAATAACGTCCCGATAATCGCTCGACAAAGATCACACGAACACTATTGACTGGACCGCGCTCGGGGGTCTCTTTATATAGCCTACTTATTTACAAAGATTGTTCGAGAAGAGGATAGAACAACATGCAAAAATAAAGTACAAAAATAAATAACCTTTTATTAATGAATGCTAGAAAAATCCGTTGTAAATAAGTCAACAATAGATCTTTTGTAAATAGAAAACGTAAACAACCTGCCCCCTCATAATAGCTGTACACGATACCCGACCTTTTACGATAGTTATTACAACTTTTATGAATAGACATACCTTTATAGTTATTATTGTGAAACTGTAATCTATTGTTGCTATTGTGCATTGTTATTTTTATTATTCCTTTACTATTTTTATGAATGAAATTCTGGAACCTTCGCGAATCTTCTGGTCGATCCTGTCACAATACTATAATACCGGGTGCAACAATGCATCGATGCCCTGACTGCATTACTGGTTATCTGCTAGACTATCGACTGGTTATCTGACAGCCCTGTTGTTTATCTGACCGCTTCACTGGATACCTGACTGCTTAGTATAAATATAAATTAATAATTTCGCCAATTACTAAAGAATTAAAAGAAAATAATAGAAAATTAAGATTTATTTCAATTGTGGTGGGAATTATTTTTATTCTTTTAAAATAAGCAGATAAATAATAAAGAAATTCGTTAAAAATACTATAAAACCGAGTACAATAATTACATGCCCTGACCGCTTGCCTGGTTATCTGACTGCCTATCTGCTAGACTATCGACTGATTATCTGACAGCCCCGTTGTTTATCTGACCGCTTCACTGGATACCTGACTGCTTAGTATAAATATAAATTAATAATTTCGCCAATTACTAAAGAATTAAAAGAAAATAATAGAAAATTAAGATTTATTTCAATTGTGGTGGGAATTATTTTTATTCTTTTAAAATAAGCAGATAAATAATAAAGAAATTCGTTAAAAATACTATAAAACCGAGTACAACAATTACATGCCCTGACCGCTTGCCTGGTTATCTGACTGCCTATCTGCTAGACTATCGACTGATTATCTGACAGCCCCGTTGTTTATCTGACCGCTTCACTGGATACCTGACTGCTTAGTATAAATTTAAATTAATAATTTCGCCAATTACTAAAGAATTAAAAGAAAATAAAGATGTATTTCAATTATGGAAACAACTGGGACATTTATTTTTATTCTTTTAAAATAAGCACATAAATATTTAAAAGTTTATGAAGGGACAAATTTATTAATAAGAGAACATGAAGAATTTATATAAAAAAAATAACCTAGGCTATTAACAATTTAAAAATTAAAATAAAACAACAGTTATGTCACTGAAATCAACATACGTCTATTCATTTTAACATAACAATATATATTATATTTTAAATAATCAAGAACGAATGTAGGACCTACTACTTTCTTTGATTTTCAGTCCCACACTGAAATATTTTTTTATAATTCTACTCCTTTACTCTAGTTGCTTAACAACGAGACTTTTGTTTGGATAAAATTTTATTAATGTTAAATAATTTTGAATATTTAATATCAACCAGCTGGCTCTATTTATTTTCATACTTTAATAGACCAAAACATAAACACATCCAACTGTCAAGTCATTTTTGTATCATTACAGTCTATGGTCTTTTTTTATGCCAATGGAGTTTATCCCTCTTTTCAGATTAAGACTGACTGAGGCTAAATTTCGGTCAAAAAAATTCCTTAAATTCTTTTTTTAATTATGTGTCTGTCTAAGAATCGATAGAGGGGCGATTTTTCCTAGTAAAGAACTCAGGTAGATTTGTTTCAAGATATTCTCATTCGTAAGCTTTTATTTGCAATCTCAGATAAAATTTTTTGTACAAAATTCTAGCCGATTAGTTAAAGTTAATTGTTTTTCCAAATTTTTCTCATTTTTGTTAATTTCCAATGTTTTATTCAAAATTTCTTTTTTTAGTATTTTTCCCTAGATTTAAATTCGTATAATAATATAAATAAATAAAAGTTTAGTTGTATTTTTTTTAGAATATTCAGATTTTTTTATTATTAAATTCTTTCGAAACCGCGTAGCTATCGATTTTTAGACGGAAACTTAAAGAGAAAAATTTTATTTGGTATAAAAATATGTTTTGTTCATATATAATTACTATTAAGTTTAATTTGGAATTTTTTTAACGATAAATTATAAGTATCTATAACACACTAATTCTTTTTTTGATTTTTTAAAATATTTATGTCTCTTGCACTCAGGAAAGAGAACTTAACGTTTTTTTTGTTATTTTGTAAAGATGAATTGCTTGTTTACAAAAGTTCTGTTTATTTTTGTTTGACATATTTCTTTAATATGTTTTGGAATAAAGTAGTTCGTTTTAAATTCATTTTTCAGTGTCAGATTGTAATTTTTTTCTATCTATTGAACCGGCACGGAATTTCTCTAAATCTCACCCTCGCAGTATTTAAAGCGAGACTTACTATCATTTGAGCTATGTTAGTTGTTTTCACTGGGGTTGTCACAACCCCTGGGTCCAATTTCAGGTTCCGGTTGGATTCAAAACGTGGATGGTGGACGCCTCCATTTTTTTTAAGTTCCGGCGTCTTCGTGGGGTGAGCCGTTTTTCCCTTTTATTCGTTTTTGAGTGGGCCACTTTTGGAATTCTCCCGGTGGGGAATTACAATAGTGTTTCGCCCGCTCCGAAGTCTGGTGAAGGGGAAGATTCGGTTTTCGCCGCGGGGCGTTGTAACTACAAAAAATGTTATTTTCTTTTAAGTAAAATTTGGTAGTGTCGTTTCGACACACACGCTACAGCTTACAAAGATTGGTGCAATTCGCCGTGCTTTGTGTTAAAACATTTTAACACTACAAGACTCTCTCTTTTCACTACATAACACTACAAGATTGGTTTAGACACCTTGTGTCCACAACGGCTTACATTACTAAAGAATTAAAAGAAAATAATAGAAGATTAAGATTTATTTCAATTATGGAACCAACTGGGACAAAATTTTTTATTCTTTTTTAATAAGCACATAATATATAAAGAAATTAATTAAAAATACTATAAAACCGAGTACAACAATTACCTGCCCTGACTGTATTACTGGTTATCTGACTGCCTGCTGCCTATCTGCTAGACTATCGACTGATTATCTGACTGCCCCGTTGTTTATCTGACTGTTTCACTGGATGCCTGACTGCTTAGTATAAATTTAAATAAATAATTTCGCCAATTACTTAAGAGTTAAAAGAAAATAATAGAAGATTAAGATTTATTTCAATTATGGAACCAACTGGGACAAAATTTTTTATTCTTTTTTAATAAGCACATAATATATAAAGAAATTAGTTAAAAATACTATAAAACCGAGTACAACAATTACCTGCCCTGACTGTATTACTGGTTATCTGACTGCCTGCTGCCTATCTGCTAGACTATCGACTGATTATCTGACTGCCCCGTTGTTTATCTGACTGTTTCACTGGATGCCTGACTGCTTAATATAAATTTAAATAAATAATTTCGCCAATTACTTAAGAGTTAAAAGAAAATAATAGAAGATTAAGATTTATTTCAATTATGGATCCAACTGGGACAAAATTTTTTATTCTTTTTTAATAAGCACATAATATATAAAGAAATTAGTTAAAAATACTATAAAACCGAGTACAACAATTACCTGCCCTGACTGTATTACTGGTTATCTGACTGCCTGCTGCCTATCTGCTAGACTATCGACTGATTATCTGACTGCCCCGTTGTTTATCTGACTGTTTCACTGGATGCCCGACTGCTTAGTATAAATTTAAATAAATAATTTCGCCAATTACTTAAGAGTTAAAAGAAAATAATAGAAGATTAAGATTTATTTCAATTATGGATCCAACTGGGACAAAATTTTTTATTCTTTTTTAATAAGCACATAATATATAAAGAAATTAGTTAAAAATACTATAAAACCGAGTACAACAATTACCTGCCCTGACTGTATTACTGGTTATCTGACTGCCTGCTGCCTATCTGCTAGACTATCGACTGATTATCTGACTGCCCCGTTGTTTATCTGACTGTTTCACTGGATGCCCGACTGCTTAGTATAAATTTAAATAAATAATTTCGCCAATTACTTAAGAGTTAAAAGAAAATAATAGAAGATTAAGATTTATTTCAATTATGGATCCAACTGGGACAAAATTTTTTATTCTTTTTTAATAAGCACATAATATATAAAGAAATTAGTTAAAAATACTATAAAACCGAGTACAACAATTACCTGCCCTGACTGTATTACTGGTTATCTGACTGCCTGCTGCCTATCTGCTAGACTATCGACTGATTATCTGACTGCCCCGTTGTTTATCTGACTGTTTCACTGGATGCCCGACTGCTTAGTATAAATTTAAATAAATAATTTCGCCAATTACTTAAGAGTTAAAAGAAAATAATAGAAGATTAAGATTTATTTCAATTATGGATCCAACTGGGACAAAATTTTTTATTCTTTTTTAATAAGCACATAATATATAAAGAAATTAGTTAAAAATACTATAAAACCGAGTACAACAATTACCTGCCCTGACTGTATTACTGGTTATCTGACTGCCTGCTGCCTATCTGCTAGACTATCGACTGATTATCTGACTGCCCCGTTGTTTATCTGACTGTTTCACTGGATGCCCGACTGCTTAGTATAAATTTAAATAAATAATTTCGCCAATTACTTAAGAGTTAAAAGAAAATAATAGAAGATTAAGATTTATTTCAATTACGGAACCAACTGGGACAAAATTTTTTATTCTTTTTTAATAAGCACATAATATATAAAGAAATTAGTTAAAAATACTATAAACCCGAGTACAAAAATACATCAGTTGCCTGACCGCTTGACTAGTTATCTGACTGTCTGAGTGACTATCTGTCAGACTATCGACTGGTTATCTGACTGCTTCTTCGGCCGCCGATATTCCAAGTGAAAGGACATAGAAAATATTAACTGATTTTGTATTGACACCCGATTGGATAATCACTTTTTTCCTCTATCAAACTTAGTAATCTGGTGATCTGACTGCCTTACTGCCTAACTGCATACCTGACTGCCTGACCGGTTATCTGATAACCTGACTGCTTTTCTGTCGATTATCGACTGGGTATCTGACTGCCTCGTTGCTTATCTGACTGTTTTTTGGATAACTGTCTGCTTAGTATAATTTTCAAAATATAATTTCGATCAATTACAAAAGAATCAAAAGAAAATGAAGATTTATTTTTATTATGGAATCAATTGGGGGAATTTTTATTCCTTTAAAGTAAGCAGATAAAATATAAAGATATTAATTAAAAATACTATAAAACTGTGTAGAATAATACATCGATTCCCCGACTGTTTGACTGGTTATCTGTTCTGCTGACTGCTACCTGACTGCTTAGTATAAATTTAAATAAATAATTTGGACCAATTACAAATGAATTAAAAGAAAATACTAGAAATTAAGATTTATCTTAATTACGGAACCAAATGAGAAAATTTCTTAATTTTTAAAACAAGCAGATAAAATTTAAAGAAATAAGTTAAAAATACTAAAAAACCGAGTACAAAAATAATGCATCGGTGGCCTGACCGCTTGACTAGTTATCTGACTGTCTGAGTGACTATCTGTCAGACTATCGACTGGTTATCTGACTGCTTCTTCGGACGCCGATATGCCAAGTGAAAGGACATAGAAAAGATTAACTGATTTTGCATTGACACCCGAATGGATAAATCACTTTTTTCCTCTATCAAACTTAGTAATTATTATTATTATTATTAATCCCTCTCTCTTGTTAAGCTTTTTGGTGGTATTATAAATAACAAACAAGAGTAAAACAATTCAAAAAATATATAAAAACAAAATAATAATTTTGGCACCCGTACACTTTTTGGTATTTCTGAAACTTTTCAAAACAATTTTAGGTGTAAAGACAGTTGTTACAAAATTTTGAAATTTCTACGCTATATCGCTGTTGAAGACAAAATCTGAAGCCTACTAATTTTTACTTTTAATGTTTTAATTTATGAATTTATTGTTTTTACTGTTATTAGTATTTATAACTCCTATTGTGGTCGTTAATAACCATTAGAAGTTGATGCGACCTTTATAAATAAAAATAAATAAATAAAATAATAATTAAAATACTACAACAGTTTACCGTAAAAAAATAAAAAAACATAATAAATGAAAAAACCCGATTCGTATGGCGTATTGGAAAACCAATGTTTTTTTCGCTATAATTAATTATTAGTTTAACCGATTTCATCTATTTCCGAAATTAAGATATATAGTTTATAAAATAAATAAAATTAATAATAAAATTCTTGAGTTTAGTGTCTGGGGATCGCCGACAACATTATATTAATTGGATGACCATCGGCAAATAAAAAGAAGAAAACCACGCTTCGCATTGTGATTTATCAATATCAGTCGAAATTCATAATATATTTTGTTTAGCCGCTCGGTATCATTTGATTTTAAAGTAATAAAAAACGGATTGTTGTATCCGAGAAACCTTAAAAATAGATTTCAATAAAAATAATCCACAAAATTGAAATTTATCCAATGAACACGAAAGAATATAGCCGGTATAATTAAAATTTGGTTTTTTAAAAAAAGTTAAAAAATATTATTCAACGAACAACATAGATAATCGCTTACACTTTTTAATAGCAAAACATATTTAGTAGAAAAACTTATAACAAGATCATAGTGTGAATGAAATTATGCATAGTTAAATCTTAAGAAAATTCAAGTCCAAATATTATTCGTAGAATTTAAGTGTGAGTACGAGAACTATTCATGTAAGTAGACGAATATATTAAAAGAAATTTAAAAACATTAGTAATCTGTGTATGAAAGTGGGTGAATTTTGTTGTATTTTATTAACCTGAGAATTTTCATTAAAAAATCCAATCATTATTATTGACTATAATTAGAAACAAAATTGAAGGGAAGTGATTAGAGAATTAAGACCGAACGGAAACCATCTCAAACCAGCATTGATAAAAATTTAGAAAAGTATGAGCATGGAAAGTTTATATCACAGAACCAATTATGTCTTATAGTAAAGCGGAGAGTTTGTCATTTTCTTCCACAATACAACCCGCTAACAAGATAATATGTCGTCGACAAATTCCCAAGCTCTCTTGCTGGTTGTGAATACTCGCCTGATATTTTGGCATTCGAAGGGGCAAATCGCATGGTTTATTATATAGTTGATGTTGAGATATTTTACGGTGATTTTTCTCATTTCCCTAAATCCTACGACACCATATAACCACACATCATTCACATCAACCAATGAAAGACGTCCCAAAAATCCAACTTCCGCAAAATCGAGGAATTCGTAACCGTGGTTCAACAATAAATTTATCGCCGCGCACCACGATTTGAGTTTTAGAGCTTCCGGCTCGTACATGATTTGTAAAATGAATAAAATTATGACAATATGTAACTTAGGTTATATTATATCTCTATGATCGATTAACCATAGCTTATCGCTATCACTTATATATTTTTTGAGTTTTGATCTTAAGTATTTAAACTTAATATATTTATAATTTTTTTTTTCAACTGTTAATCTACATAATTATATTTACATAATACATTAAATACAGCCATTTAAGTAGGTGTTAATAACGCCATAATATCTTTATTATATGACCATAAACTTGTCTATTTTCTTTTCAAATTCTTCCAAAATATTTTCTTCACTTTGGTCGGCGTTCAATTTTAAAACCGGAATGTTGTTGAATGTTGACCCACCGAAGCAGCTTTCATGAAGATCGTGTATTTCGGTCAGATATTCAATTTCGATATCCGATTCTTCTTTTCGGCCGCGTCTCTTAATCCTTTCTAGGGCAACCGCCGGACTCGCCTTTAGGTAAATGATCAGGTCATATTTTATGTTTAAAATTTTCAAGATATACTCATACCATTCTACCAAAAGATTGTACTCGATGGTGGAAAATATTCCGCGTTGATAAAGATTTTTAATGAATATGTTCTTTGCACTGAGCAAGGAGCGTTCCATTATTTTTATCTCGCTAGTATGTGCTAATTTGTGATTTTCCAACATTGTTTTTAACACGAGAAGCTGGAAAGAAAATGCCCATTTTTCGGGGTTCGCGTACAATAGGTCCAGGTAGTTTACATTGTAATAATTTTTCCACACATCAACCGGTTCTTGGACTATGATAATGTCAGGGGCGAAGAGTTTTTCCAGATTTGCGAGGAGGATACTCTTTCCACTACCAATTTGTCCTTCGACGACGATCGTAAAGGTATCCATCTTCTATTTCAACTGATGTATGTAAACCAAAGTCAGCTTTTTATAATATTCCCGGTATATAGTGGAATCTATGGAATATCACCCTGGCGGGTGTCGGTATAGAGCAGTAAATCTTTATGGCAATGGGAAGTAAAAAATCCGTATCTTCTTCATCATCATCGCCTTCCCACACCATACAGATCGTGAAGTTAGTCGGCATCACCGCCAGTGCGTGTGCATATAACCACAATAGTTTCTCTATGGTGGTATCGTCATCTTCCAAACAGACACACCAAACCATTCGTTCTTTGTCAGGTTCCTCTAAATAGTTGCATTTTTCACACTCTGCCGCAATGTTATCATCTTCATCATAAGCGGAGTTCCATTGTTGTCTCTGAATGCACATGGTTTAAACGAAATCAACAAGAACGACTATATTTATTCATGGAAATATTTTGGTGCTGATAAAAAATAATTATGAAAAATACAGAAAAATTACTAAAGCGCGCGGGTGCTTCGTTGGCACCTTGCCTCGTCAGCGCCGCTGTTCCGGTCGTATCCGGCTTGATCGAGCGATGGTTACCAATCTTGAAGGATTGGAAGAATTTTCACATACCCAGTTACAACTACTGCGGTCCCGGTACGGATGTCGAGAGGCGCTTGGCCATGGGAATCCGCGGCATAAATAAACTCGACGAGGCTTGCAAAGAGCACGACATTGTTTATAGCATGTATAACGACCCCGTGAATCGTACCAATGCCGATAAGGTGTTGATAGATGAGGCTTGGAAAAGAGTCAAGGCTCCGGACGCCGGTGCAGATGAAAAGGCGGTCGCTTGGCTGGTGATGAACACGATGAAATTAAAGGTGAAACTCAGTGGACGGATACAGAAGATGAATAAGAAGAAGACGAAGCGGCTGGAGAATAAGAAACGTAAGACATAAATAATTAATATCTCAACTGGTGTCGGTAGAGCCGAATCCGCGGTCGGATCGCTCGGTTTCGCCCAATTCGGCAACCTGCCGCAGACTCGGCGCCTGATATTTCATGAAAACGATCTGGGCGATCCGATCCCCTCGACAGACCACATGGTCTTCGTCCGTGTGGTTGTAGAGTAAAACGATCAACTCACCGCGGTAATCCGCGTCGATGACGCCGGCCCCACACTCCAAGCCGTGTTTCAACGACAAACCGCTTCTGGAAAATATCTTCCCGTACATATTGGCGGGCATCTCGATCGCTACACCCGTCCGGATTCCTGTCCGCCCTCTTGCCCGTATAACCGTGTCCGTCACCGCGTATAAATCGTAGCCGGCCGCCAACTCTGTGCCTCGATTTGGCCACTTACCGGCTTGGTTTATAAGTTTGATATTGACTCGGTTGTTCGTCGTCATACTTTGTTGCGTTCAGAAAGACAGTGATTATATATATATATCAAATGTCGGCCACAAGTAATAATAAGAAAACCATCTTTTGATCTTTTTTAACATTTTTCTATCTACGAATTCTGGAATTTTTAACTCGAGTTCGTTTTACAAGACTGGTAAAATTCTTTTATAATACGAGTATAATATGAATAAATAATTTAAACATCTTTTCGACAAAAACAAACATATATTTTTATACAAAGTTGGTATAAAAACAAATTTTATGAAAATATAACCTGAGAAGTTCGTTATACAGTCAACACACAAATAATAACAATAACATATTCCCGTAACGATGTTACGGAAATATTTATTTGTTTGCGAATTGAAATAGATTGGATATATTTTATATTAAACCTCTCTCCTCATGTCACTCTCATCTCTTATTTCTATCTGTGGAAAAACTATCGTCATCATCATCGTCGTCTCGTTTTCTCTTTCCCTCGTGTTTTGAGTCTGTAGAAACTGTTATACTGGTCACCTTTTCACCTTCTTCTTCTTCTTCTTTTTCGTCGGCATTGTGAGAGCCGTCCGATGATTTCTGACCGATTTCTCCTTCTTTTCCCTCTTTCACCGTCTCACCCATAAAAGTTTGGTTCATTATATCGCACATCTGGATAGTTTCTTTTATGTTCTTGACGCCCTTGTCTTTGAGCATCTGGAATATCGGTAATAGTGTGTAGATATCTTCCGAATCGGTCAGCCGTAATAACTCGCGGCAAGTTTCTAAAAACTCGCCCAGCGTGCGGCCGGACAGAACCTCGACCAACGATTCTTTCTCATCTAACAAGTTTGTCAGTTTCTGTACAGCAAACGTCGATTTAATTGATTCGACGACTCGCTCGATTTCTCTGAAATCTTTCGAATCGAAAATATCGTATAAAACTTCTTTAAACGAATCCGAAAAGCGATCGAGCAGTGTCTCTAAGTCGGTCGCATTACTGCCTTTGAGGTATTGCTGTATACCGATAACTCGTTTCTCAAAATCGTTAAAATTATCGACTTGGAAACCGTCGAACAATTCTGTGAGTTGTGTACAGAATTTATTCGGATCGACATCTTTTAGGGTTGTTTTGATCTTGGTGATAAGCTCGTCGTATCTCAAATAGTCTTGCATTTTCCGTTGCAACTCTGACATCTCACCGTTCTTCGCCGTCAATTGGTCTTGCAATTTTCTCAACTCTTTTTCGGATTCGTTTTTATCCTTTTCCTCGTTTTCCCGATAACTTGCTTCGGCCTCTCGTAGTTGGTGTTTTAAATCGGCTACGTATTCTGTGAGTTTAGTCGTTTCGCTCGTCACAACCACGTATCTGTTGGTATATTCCTCTAACTGCTCCAACAGATTCTCGTTGGTCGACTTGGCTTCGTTAAACTTTTCAGTCAAACCTAGTATAATCGTCTCGGCCTGTTGTTTTTGTTTCATCAACCTCTCAATTTCTCCGTTCAGTAGTGTTATCTGTTGCTGTTGTTTGTCGATCGTTTCTTCTCTGGTAACAGATTGTTTCTTGACAGATTCGTACCGCATTTTCTGCCTCTCCAACTGATCTTTCAGTTCAATTACGTTATCGACGTGTCGAGTGTTATTCTTTTCTAGGGTAGTGTTTTTCGACCTCAGAGCGGTTACTTCTCGTTCGTATTGTTCCAGTCGTGTTTTTTGTTTTAGAAAATCCTCCTCGGACACCGAATAAGATCTTTCCAATTCCATAGACTGGATGTCTTTTTCCATGGTCATACTGAGACGTTTTTCGGCATTATCAACTTGTTCCACACGTCTACATAGTTCATCTTGGAGTCGTTTTTCGTTGGCTCGAGACTCGATCAACTCTTCTTCAGACTGTTCGTACTTACTACGCCATACAGTGACATTCTCACTCAAGTCACTGATTTCGTTTTCATTATCTTCTATTTGTTTCGTTTTTGTTGTCAGTGTTTGTTTCGCGGTTTCCAGTTCTTCTTTACAAAATCGAACTTGTTTGATCAGTTCCTCATTCTCGGTGCGCAGCTGCTGACCCAAGTCGTTAATCTGATCAGTCTGTAGCCGATTCTGCTCCGTAAATGTTGCGATAAGATTTTTTAATCTATCGATTTCTTGGTCTTTTGCGAGAAGATACTGGTTCGCTTCGGCGTACAGTCGGGTATGTTCTTTCAGGTTTTCGGCGCAGGTTACAAGTTGCCGCTCAAGCTCTTGGGTGTCTTTCTCACAATCTACGTTTTTCTGTTTGTAGTTCGCGTCACATTCTTTTAAAATATATTTTATTATCGTCAGTAGTTCCTCTTCCCGGGAATTTCTGTTCATGAGAGGATAACGTTTAAAAAGATCCAAATAGTAATCTATATTGCGCGACAGGTAATCGATCTTTTCCGTGGCTGATTTACATGCTCGGATGTCCCGCATGTAATCACCATATGAGATTATAGTGCGGGAGCGGTCGGTCAAACGTCCTCCGTCTATTAATAATGCAAAAATTGCGTCGCTCATGGACGGAAAGAAAGTAACAACGTATCCGTAGTCAGTTTTTTGGTGTGACGTTAATATGTCGAGCAATGTTTTGAGAAACGCCGTTATACTATACGCCACTTTCTCGTACTGACCGCTTTCCACGTGTTCCACGATGTCCGTGTAATAAAACTCTACCATTTTTTAATAATATCTACGACATTTGCATTGTTTCGTCGATTGAGCTCACATTGAGTTTCGGAGACACGATCCCCACATTCTGAAGCGGTAAATCATCATTATAATCCCTTCCGTCAGAATCGGTTCGTTTTCGTTTCTTCTGTAACGGCAAAACTACGCCCACGTCTCTAATAGAGCCGAGGCTTTTTGATCTCTGTCTTATAACGGTCGTCGACCTTTGCTCGATTTCAATCTTTTGTTGTAGTTCTTGATTCACAATTTTCAGCCGTTGTACCGAGTCCTTTTCGAGCTGCAGTTTCTTTTTCAACAACGTCATTTCTTTGTCAAGCCGCTCGTGTTTGTTTTCCATTTTAAGTTTGTCATCTCTTTCTGACTGTAGCTCCTGTTTCAGCGACGCTATTTCACTATACAACAGTCCATTCTTTTTTTCCATTTCGTGGTTGGCGCTTTTCAGTTCGTTCTCGACCAGCTGTCTGTCCTGTAATTCTTTTTCATTTTTGAACAACATAGACAAGGCCGTTGTATCGAATCCTTTTTCAGCGTCGAGTTGTTGTAAAGTTTTAAATACGCGTTCGGGCGTAACGTTGTCTTTGAAAACTGTTTGAACGGCCATCCACGGCACTAAGAACTCACTATCGACGCTACGTATTGCCGACAGGATGTTTTGGTTGCGTTTTTCTATGAGGTGGTCAAAGAAGGAGGTTTTTCTTATTTCAGTGAAAAAACTACCGTCCAACGTTAATTTTCCCCTCAATGATCTATCGATACGGCCGATATCTTCTTGAAACACCTTGCGCCAATTGTCACCCAACAACCACCTTATTATTATGAATATATTTTTCAGTTCCGCTGCAAAATCGACACAACTATTATACTCCAAAATGTAGTTCAGTATAGCAAGTTTCTCGTCAAAACCGACCGATGAATTCTGTAGAGGCTCTACGGCGTTCTTATATAATGTTAGCAGCTTTTGCAAAGATTCAAGTATAACAGTAACGTCATCGTTATCAGCCCGGAATAGTTTTACTTCGTTCGTTAACGCGGCCATTGTCTGTAGATTTTCCGGATTTTGAAAAATATCATACCATTTTGAACCGAGTGCGTTTTCAAGCACGTCCCACACAAAGTTTAATTCCGTTAGAAAAACGTTCTTCGCATCTATTTCTCCGACGGCTGATATCAGACTTACCCATTTCATTTTGAAGCTCAAACCGGTATTTCTCAAAACCTCCAAAATTTTCGCAAAAAATTCAAACGAGTCGTACGAGAATCTACTCCAGTCGTCGTACATAAATTCATCCGCTCGCTGTTTCGCATACTCAACAATCTTAGACTCAGTTGCCGTTTCACTAAGTGAAAAATGTTCTATCTCCATGGGGACGGTTGGATTCTTTCCATTGTCACCACCTCCTCCACCGAAGTTATTAAAATCATTAGCCGTAGTAGGTTTGCAGAACACCAACAGTTTTTTTATTATATTGATCAAATCCTTTTCACCGGAATGTTGAACGATCAACGGACACTCTTGAAAATGTCTTTCGATGTCGTCACATTTCTCGTATATTAATTTTGGAAAGGCGGGATCTGTTGAACAATTGCGTATAAGATTGAAATAATCGTATAGGGTCAGTTTTTTCTTGTTGGACAACAGATAGAATATCTCATCACAGATCGATGTGAATTTTTTCCGATTATATTTGGGATTCAGTTTCTTGTAGATATCGTTCAAAAACTTTGAAAACATGTACATGGCCTTCTCGTTGTTGCCCTGTGACACCAAGTATAACACCGACGTTTCGTTCATTTTTAATAGTAAGGGGTGCTCGTTATGCGCCGATTTCATCCCGTATAAACGTAAACAATTTTTTCAGTTCGCTTCGCGCCGAATCGTATTTGCCGGCCGATACCTTTCTCAATATGCGGTAAAGGTGTAAAAGCGGTCTGTTTTGATGAAGGGCGAGATCGCCAGTAATCCGGTTGAAAAACTCCACGGTTCTATCCATGTATATGTTGAACGCGGCTATGTCGATCATGTTGCCACACTCTAACGGCAAAAGGGTTGAAAGTATGGCGTCGATTTTCGGTTGTATAATTACCACGTTGAAGATAAAATGCAAATAAGGTTTCAACTGTCTGTATAACGCGTATACAATTTTCCAATTAAAAAAAATATTTTCGTCCTCGGCACACAACATTTCATCTTGTAGATTTTTTGCGAATGATTCGAATTCTATTGCGATTGCCTCGTTTTCTAATTTTGACTTATAATCATCATCTTCGTCATCAGCATCGTCATCATCATAGGAGTCTGACATATTCGACCCGAAAATATTCGCCATGGAATGTGTGTTGTTGAATTGATTTAACTGTGAAGAAATATTGAAAACATTATCGGTATATATACACCCGATCATCGATACATACATCACAAAAATGGATATATTCTACAACAATGTGTCGAACATATTAGTACAATTCAGTGTGAAACCCATACCCAATAATAATTGTATTGAATCTTTCGAAACAAACGGTTACAATTTTGGATTTTACATCTCACAAAATATCCCACAAGATAATGAATGTTACACGTACACGGGAAAGGCGTTAGTTGTGGAAAAAGAGAAGTTGAAAAAATTACCACCGCCACCGACGAACACCATCCATCGCTATTTCAAGCGTAAAACATCTAAAAATGAAGAAAAATTAATCTCATTTTTGGCTAAGCATTACAGTATATCATTAGAACGAGAGAATCACGTTGTCCGATGTCCGTTTCACGCCGACCGCAATCCAAGTCTAAGTATAAATTTAACAAAGGGTGTGTTTTACTGTTTTGCGTGTAGAGAATGTGGAAAAGTTTCCAAACTCTGGGATAGAATTTTATCGGATGAAAAAACTACAAATAAAATTTCAAACTACTAGGGAAAGGATAGCCGTAAAAGAGTAAAGCGATAAAAAGTATAAGGTATACTCTTCTATTCTAAAAACAGATAATAACATATTCAATCTCATAATATTTTATGAAATAATAAAGGAGAAATATTGAAGGATTTTTGTGTATATAAAACAAAGTTCCAAAATTTTAAGATCCGGATATAGTCTTTTGAGTGGAGTAAGCGTGTGTATAAATACACAACGAATGGTATATTCGTTTACACAATCGTTATGAACAATGAAGTGACTAGTGGCCGTTATGAACAGCAAAAGTGTCCGGTTATGATGGTGAGTATTATTTGTTAGACAAACTAAACACTGTTTAGTTCATCACCATGGAGCGTATACATCATTGTAACAACCTACAACTTGAGTCGTGGTGTGTGATAATTAACACACTGTTTAAACACGGTCCGTCATCCTACTACGATCTCGATATGTTGATACAGCTTTCACGAAATCCTTTGTTTGAGACGACCAAATTTGAACTCTGCTATATCGAAATAAACGGTAACGAATATTTCACCATACGATGTATCAATATCTCCCAAATTTTACACAGAGTGATTGACCTCCTGTTCAACGGCCGGGAAGACATAAAAATCACACTGTTCATAGAGTGGGACGCCGCGTTTCAGTATTTTTTACGGCTGTCGACAGAAAATAATAAAAAATTAGCTCAAAAAAAAAACTTAAAAAACTTAAAAAATTAGCTTCGTCATTCTCCTTCACTCACTCTGTCTCCACTTGAATGTTCTATATGCCTGTGGAACCTGAACCATTATACTTTGTCATAGTGTTTTGATTTCAGAATATATGTTTTAACAATATTTGAATTTATTTTTATTTTATCTCCTCAATACCTATATCTATAAGTTTTGCTAAATCTGAAAAGCTTTATCGATAGTAAAATATTGTAAATGTGTGACATGTGGGTGAGTACCGACCCGACGAGATGGGAATGTGTTTCGATTCGCCTCTAAATGTGCGATTACTCTTTGCCAACCATCTTATGGATATGTAAGGTTATTAAACTGCAAGAAATGAAAAGCCAAACTCTCAGTGATTTACAGTAGATCAATTTGAACTATGAGGTAGTAAACACTACAGTTTGCTACTTGTGGTATGATACAATGGGAAAGTTGTGGCCTTTTATACATAAAAATTCCCTATTCTAATACATTGAAAACACTGATTCTATACTTTAATACAATTTTCCACATGCGTGACAAATAGTTACATCATCTCAAATAAAATACTAGCGAGAATTGTAATAAACAAATTTAATCATCTCAAAAAAATAAAAAGCAAGAGTTATAAAAAACAGATTTTATCATTCTAATTAAAAATTGTCGCGTATAAACAAAAAACAAATGACATCAATGCGAATAAACTAAAATATAAAGTATTCCAAAATAAAATTTCTAAAATTACTAAATTTCGGATCTTGAAGGTATATAAAACTGAAAACCTGACGTAACGCTTTATACAAAACGTTTGGATTCCGACGGTACTTATAAGTATAACCTCGGAAATCAGGTTAGATAGTGTAGAGGTGAACAATCTCGAGTTCTGTCAAGGCTATCGCTATGGGAGTAAGTTTACCTCGTAGATCTCAATCACCCGATCACGTGGACACTAAAATCATGAAAAACGGTCAAACGGTTGTAGAGTAAATCGACTTTGGAACTTTGTCAGTTTTTTAATTTTTTAAGATTGAGGTCGTATAAGTATTCTCATTTTTAAACTAATATTATACTTAAAAATAATTAAATGAGTAAATTAAAATTTTAACTCATTTCATTGAAAACAAAAAAAAAACACCTTCATTTTTAGCCCACGCTTAATTGTAAGTAGTTCGTGTAACAAATTGATTTTTAAACACACTTCTGTTATTAAAAACGAAATTTCTCTTCCACGCTTCCACACAATTGTAGCAGTTATTTAATTTAATACAATGAATACAAATCCCGATAGCAAAGGTTATTCGAAGCAAAACCACCAGGTATTTTATTTTCACCAAACATCGACACTTGAAAAATGTGGTGAGATTTGTCTAATTTCGGCCGGTTTGTAGAAATAATAATATCCCGAAATTCAGCGACAGGCCTGCGTACAGAAATATAGTTTTTAGATTATGCGAAACCTGCAGAGTATCTAAGGCGCAATATGTTAACAAAACTGCAAACGATGCGTAGTTCAGTATTTTCGTAATATATTTCTTTCTTATATATTCCTGCAGGGGCGGACAAGGAGTCGCAGTCTCTTTTATTTTAAGTTGCATTTTTTTATATGTTGGGAAAATCATCACCCGTGCCGCCAATGCAGAAAAGTGAACTCACTCAGGTGTTTATACAATTCTGTGTCGCCGTTCTCGCCATGAAACGGCGCGATTTCAAACGTCTTGTCGTAGTCGGCTTCGTGTGTGTTTTTATTGGCGCAATCATCCACAAAAACATAACGAAGAAGGTTGTTCATAGTTATGTATTTACTTAGCGAGCGTTCTACGTATTGTCTGCACTTGTATTGCCCAAACAATTGATGACTGACTTCACAATTTTGTCTTGTATATATTTCAATGAAATAGTGATGCCAGTTGAGGGAATTAATCACGTTATACACGTATGACTTATCGCCTGCACTCCACAAGACAGTGTAGACGTTTGCGTTTTTCCACAACGAATTCAAAACGTGTTGAGCATACGGACGGACGTAGATTTCTCTGTCTTTGACAAACACCAGAGTCTCGTCCAGATCGAAAACAAATACGTACTTGTACATTTTTATTTTTACAATCTATCTGTAATTAAAAAATATACGATGGAATTCAACAACCAACAACAACAACCGCCACCGTTTATGAACACACTTAACGAAAGAAGCGATAATCCCGCTTTGAATTCTATAGATTTATTCAACACACTCGACTGGACTCGCCCATTGCCGCCGCCGCCACCGCCAATGATAAGAGATGTTGAAACGACGAATGAAGAAGAAGTGCCGGCGGCAAATAATCCTCCTCAAAATAATTTCAGTGGCAGTCTCCAAAACTCTAATAATTTTCTGCGTCCGATTTCCAAAAATAAAAATCTATCCGCGGAATCGCTCAAACGAGACATAATAAAATATTTGTTTGCGAAAAACAATTCTAGCTTTTTAAATTCATGTTTCGCGACGGTTGACGAGATAGACACACTGGACGACACGACGGTGAATCACAAGTTTCAAATCGGTCTTCTGCTCGATTCGACCCTGTCCAGAAACAGTTCTGAGAAAAATCTCGCTTCCCACATCTATACGTTTTTCGACGTTATACTAAACGAGATACGAAGCGTCAGTTCCCCGGAAATTCAGCCGTATATCGACATATTTATCGAAAACTCGAGAAAAGAACGTGTGGACGTACTTAACGACTCCGGGCTTCACGTGGTGTCAAACCTTTTGAATTCAAACGATCTGTCAGCAATGCTGAAAACCTTAAAAATAACTGAACCGCCGTCAACAAAAGCGCTAAGGAGCGCCGTACAAAATATAATGCTTCTTCTCGGATTGGTGGCGTCGAAGAAGGTGGTCATACCGTACGTTATGAACTCGTTGGGCATTGTGCGGCCGAGGTGGAGGTTGGCGCAACTGATTCTGAAGAAGTCGAGACGATGTATCCGGCTAAACGACCTAAAAAATAAAAAATGATACTGCAACCAAAAAGAACGACAAACAAAGTCGGTAGATGATAGTGACACCCACGAGAAAGAATATCGGGGCTAGAAATATGGCTAATCTCGCTGCAGATCTGATAAACCAATTGTATGCGCCTCTGAGTGTTTGAGTTTCCGCTTGAATAACATCGGTCCACTTTGCTTTGTAACAGACGTAGCGGTCGCCGTCGCCGCCGCCATTTTTGGTTTCCGCCAACCGACAGTCTTTGTCAGACTTGCAATCGCACAGTTTTATTGCGCCTGACGAACAGAACGAGTTTTCAATCGCCAAACTCTTATGGCCGCAGGTCTCACTTTTCAGTTTACACATTTTCTGGCCATCGTTGGTAATCTTGTAACAACCGGACAAATTCGTTGCGGTCTCATTTAGAAATGTTCCGAGTGTTGCCAGCGCTACACCTGACACAGTAACAATAACGACCAGTTTACCAATTTTAAACGCCTTGCCACCGTCTTTACCGCCGAATTTCGCCAAAAAATTTTCAGCCGTTTTCTTTAACTTAGAATTGGATTTGATCAATTCGTCTATCTCTTTTCCACTATACTCCAGAGCGGACGACTCTAGTCCGTGTTTAACGAGAAACTCGACCCGTTCAGGGACGGATATGATCTTTTCGGTCGCCGAATGTTCGATTTCCATCAACATTGACTCTGGGATTTTCGGTAGTAGTAGATTGGTCGTCGCCTTTTCTAATAGTTTTGGGTGAATATGTTCTAGGTCGTGGATTGCGACGTCTTTGAAATGTACAAACTGGTCCTTTCCGATTATATTTTCACCGTTTTGGAAGATGATTGCCCGCTCTTCGCTTCCCACGGCTTTGAACAACGCCTCAAGCCAATTGAATACTTTACTCATTTTTAATTATTATTTTCCCTCGTGCCTCTTCGTTGACCGAATTGCTGTATACCAGTCGCTCGTGCACATCGCTTACAAGGGTGTTTTCGTCGTAACTGAGAATCGGGACACTCACTCCACTATCGTAGCTAGGGGCTTCCATTTTTTCTGTCAAACAATGTATAGACCTATCATCATTGAAATAAGTCTGCAGTTCTTTGTGTTGACACACACAAGTGTTGGTTTTAAAATCATAATGTCCAACTTCTCTAGACATTGTCATGTTGTTTTTGCAATAATCTTTGACGCATGTACTGATACCATCGAGTTGAATAAAAACCAACTGGTTTCCGTGTTCGTCGTTACCACAATTTATATCCAATATCTCCTTGCTCCTGAGATCACGTGAAACCTTCTTTTCACTATCGCTGTCAAAGGTGTGTGGATAATAACCGGCTATATTTTTACCAGTGGTGGGAGAACGATAGCCGGGATATTTCGATATACAATGCCATTTCTCCAACCTGTGGTAAAATACGAGGTTGGCATAATCTTCTTTACATATATCATCCGGCGCCTCATAACAATATCGCCCATCGGGTAAACCGAAATAACGATCATTTTTCAGTTCCATCAACCACCCGTTGCACATGGCTTTACAATCGCATTTGTAGCAACGTCTGGGGGTGTGTTTACAGTTTATTTGATATTCGTCGTTCTGATATCTGTACAGTTTATCCGAACGGAACTCTCGCGGATTTGTTTCGTCTTTTGACATATTCACCACCAGCAAATAGCAAGTTATAAAATAAATAACCGCGGTTATTATAGCTACCTTAAACAGATGAGTGATCATTTTTTAAACTAATCCGATAAGACGGTGAAGTTGGTCCCGATAGACGTGACAAAAGATGCAGAATAATTTAGAGGATTTTTTTGAATAACGGGTTTGTAGTTTTTCAGGGTACCAGAAAAATTAATATTGGCTGCTGCCTCCGTTACTGCTTTGGCCATTTTAAAATTCTGAGGAATTATATCGCAGTGGCGACTGTCCGGAAATTTTAGATTTTTCAAATTCATTTTCGTCCCTTTCAGTATGATCGGATCACTTTCGCAAATATCTTTGGTCGCTACAACACCCAAAGGTGTCATAACACAGTTTGGCATATACCTGGAGACGACTTCCCCCACCATCTGTTATTGTGCTGGGATAACTGTTTCCGATAAATTTCTTCCAGAATTGTCTCGCCTCTGTGTCATACCACGTGTCCAACTCATAGTTGTTATCGTAATCCAATGTTATATGTTTTATCGACTGGTGTTCGCGTCGGACCGATTTGAACAGTTCGCTTTCGAACGCCTGTATGATGTTGTGATTTAGAGGGAGTGGTAGCATCGGAACAGGTGTTGTTCGAGACGACGTCAGCGATTAAAAAGGCGTTGTCGGGAACACGATCGGGGCGATCGCATAACCACCGGTAGGTTTGTTTATCGCCCATTCACCTATGTCACCAACGTTCGGTATCATTACGGAAATCGTGCTGTTTTCTTTGACGCAAATAGTTTCTCGAGTTGCCGGTGGGTATTGTAACAGCCTGTTTGGCGGGGTCGATAACAGAGCGAGCGTGGACAATGAATGCACGTACATCAGATTCATACCGAACAGGAGATAATCTTGAACTGTTAGCGATTTATTCAGGGGTGTGACACAATGGAACGCCACCAATCTGTTATACATGGCGGGATTCAGGTATACGTATTTCGTGTTATGCGCTCTTTTACTCACATGCCCACCCGGTTTTACACTTTTCATATGTACATAATGGGCTTTTAGTTCTTCCGATTGTTTTAGAACGCCGGACACCAGATAGTTTATGGGTCGGACGCGAATATATTCTTCCGTGTCGGAACCGCCTGGGGAAATCGGTATGTCCGAGCGCCGTCTCTTTTCCCCCGTATCTGACAAAGTGCGTCTCATTGTAGGGCGATCAACGGTGGCTGCCCCTTCTGTAATATATATTCTAAAATCGTCGCCGTCAATGTTGTCCAGTGCACGACCCGAACCAATAGTGTCGTTACCTTCCAAGGCCAAAAGCGACCAAATCAGTTCACCGCGGGGTATGACGAGACATCCTTTACGGAATACCACGTTTGTCGGACATTCCGCCGCGGTTCCGACCAACTCGTTCTTTAGTACATCTTGTGGCCTGGATGCTGTCAGGTATGGGATCAAAATATCAACATCCGCGACACATGACGAAGGATAAAAGAAATCTTTTAATTTTTTCTTGCGCGAGACTAGACCGAACGTAGAGAATAGGTCCGACACACAAATTCCAGATACGGCTTCGGAAAGCCTGTTTCCATATTTCTCGTAATTGGGACGTTCCGCTTCGAAAAAAGAATTTTCCATTATTTTCTCGGTATAATCCTCATAGTGTGGTATGACGCATTTTTCCACTGATGTGTTATACAAAGTAGTCATCATTTTTTTTATCGAATTTGTTGCTGATATTTATTTATAATTACAATAAAACAATTATGTATTTATTTACTATTTTCAAGAACATTTTTGTATTTTACTGATCATATTATTATTATTATTAATAATAATGTTTCCGAGCAAAGGAGAGCCAACAATCACAGTCATAGCTTTTTGTGATTAATCGGACAATATCGATATATTCGTTCCTAGACTGGTCACAAATGACGGGCTGTAGTTTAACGGATTCTTTTGGATTTTTGGATCACTGAGTCTAACCATTCCCGCTCTCTCACCTTCGACTAGCTGCTCCTGCTCGGGAAGCGGTCTGGGAACAATGTCACACTTCCAGCCGGTTTTGGGGAGCATCCAGATGTTTTTCAAATCCATTTTATGCCCTTTGAATATCAACGGATCGCCTTCACAGATATTCCTTGTCGCCACCACGCCAAGCGGTGTAAGAACGCAGTTGGCAGAATTTTCACATATCACCTCGTCGCCGTTGGACAGTATGTTTGGGTAGCTGTTGATTATTATCTTTTTCCAATATTGTTGCGCTTCTATGTCGTACCATATGTCTAACCCGTTGTGTTGGAACGGTTGTACCTTTCAAAATATTATATTCCTCTCTGATCTGGCCCATATATTCTGTTTCCATCGCGTGCAAGATATTGTGGTTTAAATCGTTGTTTGTGCTGCAAACGTTATGGTTTTTCACGTCGGCCATCACAACAACATTGTTGCAGATTTTTTGTTCAGCCATTGTCAAGCCATTGTTGCCGCCGTCTAAAGACCAATTGTCCAATCCTTCAACCTTTGGGATTGACACACACATTGTATCAGTTATCGGAGGACAGATGCTTTCACGCGTGCCCGGTGGATATTGAAGCAATCTCTTCGGCGGCGTGCTGATCAATGACAAAGCGGAGAACGACTGTACGTACAAGAGATTCATTGCGAACAGCATATAATCCTGATCTATAATACTTGTCTCCTGCGGTGTCACACACCTAAACGCTTTTATTCTGTTATATAGAGTCGGATTAAGATATACATAGCGCGAATTTTCGTTCGCAACAATGCTAGCCGTATTCGCATCGTTCGGTATTTTCATGTGGTTGTAGTGAGTTTTACTCTCTTCTTCTTTTTTCTCCATACTGGGAAGTATAGAGGCTGGATTGTCAGCGGTCGGAGCGGCGGCCTCTTTAATAAATATTTTGAACACGTCGTCTTCTCTTTCCCCTTGGGCGATCTTGGCCGATTCGATGGCCAACAACGACCAGACTATCTCACCTCTCGGAATTATGAGACATCCTTTCTTGAATACTAAATTCGAGGGACATTTTTGAATTAGGGGTTCTTTTTCAAGCAATTTATATGCCGGGGAGGCGATCAGAAAACTTACCAAAGCGTCTTTGCCCGTAAAACACGACAACGAATTGAAAAGATTCTTTATGTATTTTTCTTGCGAAAGCAATCCGTAGTATACGAACTGATCCGGTCGACAAAGGCCGGATATGGCCCCGGATAGTGAATCTCCATATTTGTCGTAGTTGCCGCGCTCCTCTTCAAAGATTTTATTTTCGGGAAGCTTCACGCCTTCGACGTAGTTATTGTAATGAGGAATCACGCAACTCTTAACAGATGTGGTATACAAACCGGTTGTCATTTTTTTTAATAAAAAAATGAAACGATCGAAGAGTAGTACGAAAAAAAATTACAGCGTCTGTACATGTATCGCCACCGATCCCAATTGTCCAAAACACAAAACGATGATTCGGTATGAAAGAAAGCCGGGATCAAAGAAACCTAACGCTCAATTTATTAGCAAAAGAAAAGTCGTAAGACGCCGTCGCCGCTCTCGATCCCGATCTCCTGCTACGAAAAGGCGCTCACGGTCACCCGCTACTCGACCTAGATCCAGGTCTCGCTCTCGTTCTAGAACCCGTAAAAATGTAGTGAAAGTGAAAAAACAATAGTGATTAATGATAATAAAAAATGTGCATATATTGTAATAGTGATGAAGTTAGGTTCGAGAACTTCTCCGACAACCACCCGTGTATGTATATTCCGTTCGTCATCGATCTGTTTCTGCGGCTCACACTCTCACCGGTGTTATTTACGGACGAATTGGCAGAGCGAAACCGACGGGACCTGATGCCGCAGGTGATACTGAACATTACGAAAACGTTTATCGATCTATGTCTCGACATCAATGTGACGCTTAACGCAGATACTCTTGCCGAGGGGTTGCGGGCGGCTAAAGATTTCGAGGATTCCAAAAAAACTGATATCAATGAAATTAAGAGATTTTTCGATATCGAAACCTACATGATGTCACCTACATCGTATCGCGATGCTATGAAAAAGATAATAGATGTCCAGAACGTTTCGGATTTGATACCGTGTAAAGAATATATCGCCCTGGAACGAGTCCCGGCCGGCCAGAATCTTTGGGGGCCCGCATACTGGAAAGTCGTCCACATGACCGCTCTGAAACTGGACAACGCGACATCACCGTCAATCGACTATGTAGATTCTATGGCGTCTCTTTTTGCGGTATTCGACATGCTACTACCCTGTAGCGTATGTGCCTATCATTATAAGCTTCCGGAAGATGAAGATGATGGTTTTAATTATTCCGTTTACAGATCAACAACCCTTTCTCGTCCGTTTCCCATCACGATTCCAACGACTTTTCTCCTGAACTTTCATAGAAAAACCACATTTGAAATGACGTCGTTGCTTCACAAATCTTGTAAACCACTCGGTTACAGAGACAAAGAAAATTATATTGATGAGTATAAAAAATTTTTAAATACTACTGACAAGTTGAAAAAAAACAGAGGAAGAAAAACAACTACAAAAACCGTAGACCGATCGATCGCAGTTTGATTCGATATTATTATAGATTTAGTCCCGCCCAGAAATGACCGATAGCGAGTGTATTTATTCCATCAAAACAAACAATTCGTCGCGGACAGATATTGGTTAGCGGAGACCGGAGTTCCCGTTTGAAATGTTTAAAATCTGGAACGTTTTCTTCTTTGGTGTTGTCTCGATGTAATAATTTCCACTCCAGTCAAAATCAATAAATTTTATTCAATAAAATTTATTTCTGCGAAAAGATATACAAAACAAATAAATAACATTACTTTTCATTTTTTTTTAAATTGCAAATTTAATTGTTCGAAAAAACACCTGCATAGAAGGCCTATTCGCAAGTATGAATAGATTATGTGTTTTTTTGTATTTCATATTGTAGTAAGGTACTTATATTTAGTTTGCAGTTATATCATAAGGGATATTTGTAACTTATACATACAAAACAAATTAACAGTTACTGAAAACAATAAGGAACATGTGAGAACTGAGTTTGTGATTCATAAAACACTTAATAAAAAAATAAAAACCCAAATCAATCATATTCAAAAAATAAATAAATAAATGAAAATTTTATAACAATAAATAAATAAAGCCTATATCTGACCTTTAAGCCTATCTATTCAGATAGGAACACATCTTTGCATTCGTCTTTGAATTTCCTTGATCGCCAGGCGTTCTTAGCAGATCGACACCGTTTACAGTTGACAAATTGAAATACGTCCCGTAGTCTTTCATACGCTTATACAAGTCGTCGACCCAATTTTATACACAAATTTTCATTTTAAAAGATATATAGTTATATATTTTAGTTTCTCTAAGTGTTTTATGTGTAATTACAATTATCCTTTCCGTTTCGTTCTTAAAAAATAGTTTAAATTATTTTATTTCTTTACAACTAAATTTCGTATATAATAATTTTGTCATATTTCAATCCAGTTTTTAGAGTGGAGAGTTTTTCTATAAATTCTGAATCTCTCGCAACAGAAAAATATAAGTAAATATGACCGTATACACTGATTCTAATGTTATTCGTAGCTTCACACAGCGGGATATCACTAAATTCAACGGGTTATCAGTGGTAGCAAGTGTTTGTGGTATGCATTGAACAATATAATAAATAAAAATAAAAATGCACTACACACTTATAGGATGTACGATAATCTCTGTAATTTTTGGCAATTATTGAAACCGTTTCATTATGGGTGCAGCGCCGTTTGAATGCTACTGTGATGGTATAAAAAATGGAGAACTGCTACGGCATTTTAGTGATTGCAGCTTCGTTTCTCGTATTGATGGTGATAAAGATAATGGAAATATATCTTATGTATACTTATTACAACTACATGAAGTCAAAGACTCGCAATCTGTAGTACTGAATTATAAAAATGATTATAGACTGTAAACGTGTCTGGGTTCTGGCGGGTCTCACGGTTGTCGCAGTTATCATATACTGTATCGGCGTTTATGGACGCGGTATCCACGCACTCTGATATGTG